>JAZGVS010000027.1:0-27120 GCA_037356235.1 Bacterosira constricta
GGTACTTACTATTGAGTTCCTATGTGGATATGTGTATCTTATGTATGTACACCTTTTGTACGTCAAAAGCCGCTGATAAGTCGTTCCCATTTGTAATGATATCCCAATAAAATACAACTTGATGTTGTTCGAAGAAGATATCGTGTGTAGGTACCTAGAGATCTGTCGTAGATACGATGCTCTAGGCTAATGTACGTCACACGGGTAACTTCTTACTTAGTTATCGGCTTTAGTATACCAAATCCTACGTGATGACGTAGGATCACGTGTCACTCATTCGTAAGATTATGTCCGTTCGAATAGAAAAAGGGAAATGAAGCACAACAAGAAGTAAAAGATAAGAGAAGCTCGAGAGAAGCACGCACGAAATACGTGATGCGAATTCAGTAAAGCTAGCTATCTAGCTACCTCTAGCGTGCTGCTATCGTAGCGGCGACGCGACGACGTCGTCCGTCGTCCGGAAGTTTGACCGCTCTGTCTTGACCATGATGATGATGTCATGCATGCGTCGTAGTAATAACAACATCATAGGTAGGTACCACCGTGTAACTGGTAACTGGTGTAATTCATAATACATAGCTCAATAAAGGCTAGAAAGAGTGACCGCCAATAGATAGTTGCACCAACTTGGCCGTGTTTTAGATAGAAGTCCAGATTCGATATTGAATGCCCATCATCTCTTCAAGCAATCCAGATTGTATGCAGGACGCTGACTCAGTTTGATCGAAAAACCCAATCAACCGCTATTCCGATCACATCAAACATCCATCAAATATCTGTTTTACAAATACTTCTTATATTATCTCAACAAATAAAAAATGAGCGTCGATCCGATTGCAGTGCCCGATCCCATCACTGAACCCACTCCAGTGGGTGGTCCAGCGGTCCCTGAACCCACTCCAGTGGGAGTTCCAGCGGTCCCTGAACCCACTCCAGTGGGTGGTCCAGCGGTTCCGGCGCCGCCAGCGAATGGGACTAGCAATGACAATACTAGCGCAATGCACCTGTTCGCCCCTGAACCCAATGCTAGTGGAGAAAATGTGAGTCTATTCAGGATTGTGCTTAGATGCAAATATCATTATTGTCGCAAGACCTTCGGCAATCTCATTCATATTCTCGCTAACATTACTTCGTTAATTTTAATAAACATTCCATCTCGCAGGAGCCCCTCGATCTCGACGAGTTATTCCACGACTGCTACTTCGGCGACTTCAGCGTGCCAGAGGATGTCACGAGCACGACCGTCGCCACCACATCAGTCGCTTCAACAGCGCCCGCACCAGCAACTGCCCCTGCCAAACGATCCGCTGAACAAGCAGGATTAACAGCTACGGCGGCTCCTCCCGCCCAGGCACTAAAACCAGCCCCCGTCTCATCGTCAAGTAATTATGACGCCGACCCAAATGACATTGGGGGTCTCTCCACCAAGCCAGCCGCATCCCTCACCGAATCCCAAAAGATAGAACGTCGGGAACGGAACAGAGAACATGCCAAACGGTCTCGCCTCCGAAAGAAATTCTTACTCGAATCCCTCCAGGAACAGATTGATGGCCTACAGTCTGAAATACACATGCTCAAGAATATTATCAAACGGGAGCTTCCAGACAAGTCAGCTGAGTTGCTCAAAGATTTGGATGATGAGGGGGATGCTGACGACCCATCCCAGCCGAAGAAGGGATCCTACACGCCCATCCCCCTGGCATCTGGCTTTGGACCTGTTAAGACATTGATGGAACCGGATTACCGTCTCATGTCGGCATTATCTGGCTCACAACAGAATTTCGCCATTTCCGATCCGTCACTGCCTGATAATCCAATTGTATACGTCTCCCAGGGCTTTCTGACTTTGACGGGATACACTCTCGATCAGGTCTTGGGTAGGAATTGTCGTTTCCTGCAAGGGCCGGGTACAGACCAGGCTGCTGTCGATGTCATTCGACGTGGAGTACGGGAGGGGACCGATACGTCAGTATGTTTGTTGAACTACAAGGCAGATGGGACTCCGTTTTGGAATCAATTCTTTGTTGCCGCGTTGAGGGATGCAGAGGATAATGTTGTGAACTTTGTTGGGGTGCAGTGCGAGGTTAGTAAGGCTGTAGTGGAGAAGCATATATCAGAGGGTAAGACGCCAGGCACTGCCTTGACCACGTAGGCGGGAGGTACATACATGTGTGTGATGTTCATATGATGCCAGGTGAACAAAATATAACGAAAGAGAAAATGCATAAGACGCTTCAGTACAGGGGACCCCTCATCTGGTCTTCGTATTGGGGGGATTGTTCATATATGGTACTCAGCATTGCTTACTCCCGATTGATTTTTGGTTATTCTTCAGAATGGCATTATCAGGGGAGAATATTCCTCCCTCTGTGATGCTCTCATATTATATCACCATTAGAAAATTCTTTTGCACCTTGACTTTGATGGGGCTCAAGAATTGCTTGCCTCTCAAGTTGTAATCATTCGAAAACCATGTTAATGAAGAATGGTTGGTGATGACATTAATCTAAACATTCAGCTTACTTATAAAGAAGAATTTCTTTTGGCTCCTGCCGATTCGTAATAGTCTGTTTTAATTTTTTACGGGAGTGTGGTGATTCCCTTGGATCTAACATGTGATTCCCCAGTGTAGTGGATGCTGCGCTGATCCCCACAGCGGATCCGAAGAACCCTCTCATAGGTAGACAAAAAAGAACCCAAAACCTAAACCTTTGGCGTCTCAAGGTGAGTTGGCAAATTCATTTGAAAAGTTTTCTGCCTTCTAACCCAGCTCAGCACTTCCATCATAAAAGTGAGTGATGATAACATTAATTTAAACATTCAGCTAATAAATACATGACATGACAGAGTTTCTTTCAGTAGAATTCATTCTCCCCTCTCAAGGCGTCTTGGCAAATTGATCGAGAAGTCTTCACCCATCTCATCCAGCTCAGCATTACCCTTCCAACTCCCAAGCCTCCCGTATTGACGTGCCTTTCTTATACGACAGAACTACTTGACTAGTATGACTAGCAACTTTCCCCCATAGATCGATTTTTCTTTCACAAATCCCACCCTTAAGGTTCCTTCAAGATGAGATCCTCCGCGCCTGGAGTCCAAATGAATTCTCCTTTCTGCATCTTTTCTTGAAGTTCAATTTCATGCTCAATCTCAAGTTTAAGCAACTGTAATTTTTTTGGGGGGGGATAATCAAAGATACAATACGATTAGTCAGCTGTTAGAAAAAAAGTGGATATTGTTGATTGATTGAAACTCACTGCTGGGTCTTTCTGCTTGGCACCAGCAAGTTTGCGGTGCAAGCCCTTAATATGCCTCTGATGACGAGCGAACTCCTGTAGAGAGAAATTATTCAACAAGGTGAGGAAAACACTGACCCAAATAGAATAGTTGATATTTAATCTGCTCTTACCTCGTCCTTTAATAATTTGCGGCCAGATAAGTGATTATCGATGGTGGCTTGTCGCTGTTTGATCATATTTGTCAGCAGTTCTTCCTGGCCTTCATATTTTTTTGTTACCATCTCCCTGATGCTCTACGGATGGAAAAATAACAGTAAAATAATATGGTCAGTGCAGTTTAAACACGAGGGCTGTTGGTCTCAATACAGGCAGATCTCAAGAGAACTCACTGGTCGATCGGGCCTGTGAGGGATCCGTCTTTGATGTTGCTCTTGGGCCAGAGCTGGTGTCGATAATAAGAGCGCTACTGTTGCGGCGAGTAGAAATTTTGCCATGGTTGATTGTTAAGGTTGTTGAGGCGGCAGAGGAGCGGAGCGTGGGGAAGGGGATTTCGTAGTATTAGTAGGCAAAAAAAAATGGAATATCTGTTTTGCCTTTTGCCTTTGCCATTGACGGGATTGGTTTGGGTTTCCAGAGGTTTCGCCGCCGCAGTCTTTCTTCCAGTCTTTGATCGTGGGGGGCATAATCCACAGCCCCCGCGTACTCTCTCTGGACAGCCTTTGCCCTTTACCCCGACGGGCGGCCCGCCCACCACGCCCGCTGGACTCTCCTTCATTTGTGTTGTCCGCCTTCCGCCTTCCTTGTTCCTTGCCGCCACCCGCCACGCCAGATCAAAAAATCCATTCAGCACACTCAGACAATCAGTGACACAATGGCATGTCAGCTTGCGATTGAGCCGCCAAGATTCGGTCCGGGGCGGAGAGTGACGGGGCACCCCAATCTCCCACAAAACAACTTTGTCTCCTCGGCGAAAGTGATATATCTATTCTCTTTAGCTGGGTTGCGCGATTATATAACTTGATACAGATCGGTACGTTCTTCCACCATGGCTACAGCAGGTGAACGATATGAAGAAAGGACTGGAAACATCTGGTCTTACGCCCATCGTGGCGATATGAGTGGTCTCCGTGCAGCACTCACACGCGATGTATCTTCCAACGTGACAAACACAGTTGGGTGGACTCCGTGTCATGCTGCTGCAGCTGGCGGTCACACCAAAGCTATCCGTCTGCTGGTCAAGTCTGGTGCTGATCTTGAAATTGCCGATAGAGGGGGCAACTTGCCGGTACATCAAGCTGTCAAAAATGGCCACGTGCATGCTCTCCGGTTGTTGGGTGAATTAGGAGCTGATATCACCAGGGTGAGACTGTCTCAGGCAAAAGGCAAGGCTGTACGAGATGTAGTGATCGAAGCATACCGAAAAGGTGGTGTGGAAAACTGTGAGGAAGAGGAAGCAGAGAATTCGCCTGTTGGATATGCAAGGAAACAAGCCAAATCTACAGCATTTTGGGGACCCAGGAGGACTCCCATATCGACCAAAATTAAGAAGAAAATAATCAAGGAAAAGAGAATCAAAAGGAAAGAGAAGAAAGACACTGGACAGAATGATACAGAACAACTAGACAAACCATTGAATAGTGACGAGAACAATGCGAAGGAAACATTGGCATTGGATTCGTGTTGTGAAGGACTAAGCTATGTGGAAACTGTGCGAAAAGTTAAGCGTGAGAGGAAGCAAAGGCAAAAGCAGAATCAAGGTAGAAAACAACATTCTTGGCAAACTTTAGAAGAACATGACATGGATGGAAAGGAAAGTTGTGATATGAGCATCATCAGCGATGACAGCGAAGAAGAGGAGCAAAAGAACGAATGCTCAAAAATCAATGGATTTGCAGCATTGACGCTATTAGATGAAAGTGATGATGACAGCGACCAAGACTAGTTAGTTTGCGTGGCATTGCTCATCTTGGTACAATATCAATATATTTTGGCATAGATCACATTGAGAATAGTAGTTAATGTTGTACCATCAATAATCTGAGCCTCGCTCAGTCACAAGAGTTTCTGCGGAGCTGTTTGCCACGCTTCGTCTAATAATTGATCGTCCTTGAAATGGGGGCCATGGTAGTCTCCGTGCCCTTTTTGGTAAAACTGGATCCCCTTGCAGTTTGTCATGGAGGATGACATGGTTTACAACATTTGTTGTAGCGCAATTGTTAGATGTTGTTGGAGAGATGCAGTTTCCTCATAGTATCTGAGGCTTGAGTTATGGCATCATTTTGATTCATTATGGTGAATGCTTAAACTAAATATACTATCGTTCCATGGCTTAGTATAAAAACTTAGATTGATCTTTTTCGGCCAGGCAGCCGATCTGTCCATAAGCAACGCAAGGGGTTTCGTCCGCAGTAGGGCAGCAACCTAGTCTACCGCCACTGCCAACCCCGCAGTGGGTGATCTTCCTCGAAGAACTTGATTGGGTCTACCTAAACTTAAAACAAGTCGCCGTGTATCATCTCACCAGATTGACTACAAAACAGGGACCTAAACGACAGAAATGATACCGGGTTCTTTATACATGATTCCAACATGTAGCCAAATCACATGTCCAACTAAATGATTGCGGAAGACACTTGCTCTCTTGACATGTGGAGTTTCATCTTGGCCGTGACATAGTAGCGGCAGGCTCCTAGCTCAGACGCCCACACTTTCTTTATATCACTATAAGAGTCAAAAATGGGTCAGTCATCCCGGTGGGACTATTTAGGAGATTTATTTCTCGACGAGGCTCGGATTTGCATGATGTCATTTTGTCAGAACCGATACCTGCTTAAGATTATGATTTCATCATCAAAGATTTTGCACAACGACTTGTGCTTTTGGTACCATATTCATATGTTAGTTGTTGGTAGACATCAAAGATGCACAGCATCTTTGATGTAGTTAGTAGACTTATGGTGAGTTACCCCCTATAGCTGCTAGAGGTCGAATGGAGAAAATTAATATTATTTGTTCCGCACAAACCAAAAAAAATGCTCTTTCTCCAATGCGGCAACCGTCTTGAATGCGGGTCCTCGTTGCTCAGTCTTTTTAATCCCCTTGATGCCCCAGCTCGCACCTTTGCATAGATGGGCTGCTGGTGGACGAACAGTGTTTTTTTTTCATATGATTTTGACTTAACTCGTAATGGAAAATATATTAGAAATTATGTTAATCTAATCATTTGTCTCTCCGATTAATGCAACGCCAGCTAGAGTCCATTTCGCTGGAGTCGACGCAGTCTTGAGTTGAGCGTTAAAGTACCATGTGGGTCCTCGTGATTCGGTCATGTATACTGGACATTGGTAGACCCCTCCAATGTTAGCTTTTTCTTTGGTGACTGCTTTGACGTGGATTATTGGCATTCGGCAGAATATCTCTTTTGGTCTGCTCTTTTGAAGTTGTGAGCTTGGTATATCGATGCTCGCGCCCTGTAAGCTCAAGCCAATAATATACGCCCCATCACGGCAGCCCGCATCAACTTCATCTACAGTCATCATTTTTGTGACACGGGTGAAAGTCACCAACTTGTCAAGCTCCCACTGGTTCTTTTGTGCCGTAACCTGACAGATTGCAGTTAAGAAACTAGTCGGATTGACCAATCCACTTAGCCACGTTACCTTCGGAATTTCACTGGGATTGTTCATCCACTCCTCCAATTGGAAAAGACGATCAGAAAAGTTCTTCACCCATGAGCCAAGGGGTTTCATACTAGGCCAAGCACGCTTCGCCCACGACACTGGGACGCGGTCCATGTAGAGTGAAATCATCAAATCCTCCATAGCCTCACTCATTGTGAGCTCGCCCGCAAAGCCCAGCTGCAACTCTTTGATGGAGCGTCTTATTTCAGCCAGCAACACGTTCATGATATCAATCTCCTGGATGAATACATTCTGGTACGGCCCCATTTCGTCCAGACTCCTTACCAAGTCTTCTACGTCGAAATTCTTCTCGCCAAACTTGTCAAGTAGCTCATTGGCGGTTGCTTCGGCCACTTGCTGTGGAGACGCTGCACCTTCTCCGCTCGAAACTCCTTTCGGTTGCAACTCGATCAGTGTATTGAACATGGTGTTGCTTTGCTGGGTACGGAAATCTATCTCAGCATTTGGATGTAACCCAAAAGCAATCGGTGTGTCGCCCGCCATGTTTTTATCAATATGCTCGATGTACTTTTCAAAGGAAGTGGGAGTGGGACTCATAAAACTGACACCCTTCTCGTCCTCTGCAAAGGGATACATCTCAGTCTCGTCGAGCAGCTCATCTTTCATGTAGTAGTTCAAATACTCATTCGCAACAAGACGATCGAAATCATTCACTATGTGTCCTCCGTACATTATTTCTCCAAAAATGTACTTGAGATCCTGCCATGGAATCTTACCTCCCCCAATATTATCCATATAGTTTTGGAGGCATGTGGCAGAGTCTCTCAAATCCCCAATACTGAACGGGTAGTTCATGTTGTAGCCCATCGGTCCAAACTGCTTTCGTTCCATCAATATTGAGTGAAAGTGGCACAAACCAAACAAAATGCTTTTCGTTTTTGAATCAGCCTCTTCGATGTAATCCTTGGGAAAGAAACACCACGCTCTCTTCAAATTTGCCTTCAGTCCTGCAGGTGGCTCATTTGTTAATTTGATGCATCGATTCAAAATACCAATCGGTATTACTTTGGATGGATCACTCGTCAAAAACACCCTGAACTTTTCGTGACTGCCTTCGGCGGCATACTCGTCCAACTTCTTCTCCAGTTCAATAAGCCACTTTGGCATCAAATGAACATTATTGAGGATAACCCAGTGCCCATTTCGATGTGCAGTTTCCAAGCATGACATGGCCACGATGTCCTGGCCTTGTCCCATGCTCACGTTGTGGTATGATACTCCCTTCTGCAGCCCATTCTCTGCTGCTTTCTTGTCTAAATCGGCTACAACATTCGCACCTGGACTCAAAATGAAGTATATCGGAGTTATTGGCGTTGAGTCTGCAAGGCAGCTCTCCAATATTTCAAGGCTATTTAGCGTTGAGTCGCATTCAATATATGAGCTACCATCTGGCAATGTGTTTCGGATAAAACTGGTGAGTGCAGAAGTCATGCGGTCAGGCCGTAAGCACCGAACAATTAGCATTTTCTGAAACGGTTGCCTATCTAGACCAGCCCAATCTAACGGCAGCTTCTCGTCTTCGGGCGCTATTGCATTGAACCACTCACGAAATCTTGGTGCAGCTTCAACGAGGTCACTTGTAAATTTACCAAACTCATCAATGTCTGCTAGCGCAGCAGTGGCTGTCCATGCAGTATCAGGAAGCCAATCCAGTGGATTTGGGTCTGTTGTTTTTGTTGGTGCTCGAATAAGGAACTGAAACTGAGCTTCGTTCCAATCTTCATTGCCAATAATACCGCGTTTCATTAGATTGAATGTTAGCTGCGCCAAGAAAATAAGTTTATGCCGCTCAAAGAGACCACGAGAAACCCATGTAAAGATGGATATCCTTAGAGAATCTCTGAGGCTTATGACACGTTCTTGCAGATTGTCTTTCGCGGGAGCCTTACGCACCGACTTCTCAAAAAAGGTCATGAAACTGTCCAAAGAGTATTGGTACATGTTGTCGATAATGCAGAGCTGTGTGAGGAGGAAGTAGAGCATGGCTCCCTCGGATGCTTGCGTTCGATATGCTTCACGCGCTTCCTCGACTTCTTTCTGCGTGATCTTACCACTCACCACAGCCTCATTGATTTCTTGCGCTGTCTTCTTCGTTGCCTCCAACCCCTCAATCAATGGCACATCGCTCAGAATGTCATCGGGGGCATTCGCAAGTCGTTCAAGCAATTCATCTTCTAGCTCCACAAGCTGAACTTGGTAGTTGATTGCCGCTGTGGTCAATGCTCTGGCCTTCTCCTCGAGGTCAGGTCGCTCCAACTCGACAACCTTCGCTAAGAGCTGGTCTTCCAGTCCTCTTTCAGTCGCAATGAAGTTGATCAAGGTGCATTGCGCGGCAATTTCTGGCTTGTAATGGGGGTTACTCAATTTTGTTTGTAAATATAGCTGGAAAGCTGGGTCATATTCAACTTCCTCCCCGCCTAGTTTCAGATATAGACTACGCCCCTTTTTGTAGATCGATCTAGACAATACTGGGTCAAGCGTGGCGTCAATGTCTGTGCCAACATTCTCTATTATCACGCATCGCCCATTTGTAATCGCATTCTCAAGTGTCCTCAACCAATTTTTCTGCGTCAACTGAATGATATCTAAGTTGCCTTCTTCTTTTTTCTTGAGCCACTTGATAGCTTGCGCCTGAGGATCGATCAGAAGCGGCCACCGCTTGCAGTTCGTCAACACGGCACCATTCTCTAGAGATACTCGGTCACTGGGAAGACCTTCGCTGACCATTTTGGAATTTCTGCCCTCATTCGAGAGAATTTCGAGTGGATCCGATCCTTCTGTCATGGGGATGCCTCGACTTTTCAGGTCGGCGCTCCATTGAACTTTCCACAACTCTTCACGCAGGTCCTTGTCAAATGCACCAACGTACGAAACAAATCCTGCTGCAAGCATGCAATCTCCGACGAGCGTCAATGCATTGCTTTTGAGCTTTTCGATTTCTTCTCCCCATCGCACATTCTCGCTGGCAAGTCCACCAACTAGTCTCTGGGCCAAATCCGCTCTCGCAGTCAGAGCCTCAGCTTGATCTTCGACCTCTTTCTTCTCTCGCACAGCCTCCTCGTACTTCTCATTGAGCATTGCTAATTGTTGTTGGACTTGAGCAACCTGCTGTTGGGCCCCCTCCAAGCTAGCGATGGCGGCGGCTTTACTTTCCCTTGCAGCTTGAAGAGAATCCATTAGAGGCTTCACCTTGACATAAATTCGATTGAAACCGTAAATGTTGACAACCCAGGTGCACAAATTGGCTGCGGCTGCTGATTTGGATGCCATTTTTTCAGGGGTAAAGCTTTCATCTTCGACGTATGGCTTGAGTAGACCTACCTCCTGCTCAGTCATGTCTTCGCCCCTGAATTCTGATAGCTTCCCTTTGAATGCGTCGACATTTTTCATCATTAGCTGTGCGCGCTTCCATGTTAGTTTCTTCGTGCTGTACTCTTTTTCAATGAGGATCAGACATGTATTTGTCACATTGTCAACTCCCGCCGGTGGTTTGCCCAAATTTTTGAGTTCTGAAAGCATACCCTTGCTCAAGCAATCAACTGCTGCAGCAGCAGCCTCCATCGCAGGCTTCGCCTCGCCCAGCTCCTTTTCGGCAGCGTTCTCGATGGTCATTGCTTTCTCTGACTCTTCGTTTGCATTTTCAGCCTCTAGTTGGGCCGCTTCTTCTTGAACCTGGGCATCAGCCTGTTGGACACTCATTTCCTCGATGAGCTTGTCTGTCGCCAACTTTTTCTCGCCGACCTTCTCCATAGTAATTTTCAAATCTTTCTGCAATTCTGTCACGTCTTGGGATGTCTTTCGAAGGGTAGAAAGACCAACATCCAAACGGTCAATAAGACGCTGCAAATCAGTTTGCTTATTTCCAAGCAGATACTTGAAGAATGAAATGAGCTCTAAGAAGGACTTCGGAGTAACATAGTTGTATCTGCGTTGAGTCTCTAGAAAGTGCTGAGACATGGTGGCCACGCTTAAGTGTTCTTCGGCCATGTGCATAGCGAGATTCTCTTTAATATCTGAAGATCCGCTCATTTCTACATCGCCGAGAAATCGCTCTGCAACGCTGACCAAAGCGTCTCTTGGCCATGGATGGAACTGATCGATAACAGTGCTGTTGACTAGGCCTGGGAATCGACGTGCTCGAACTCTAAAAGTTTCCCCCACTGGCGAGAATGCAAGGACGACGTGCAAATACTTCTTCACTTTTGACACAAAGAAATTGATTCTAGCTTCGGGGTTGTCTGGAACACCAGCAGATTTCGCCTCGTTTGCAATAGATCCGAGAATATTGTCTATATCCTCCTTCGGGAAAAGGTCTGGGATCCAACCACTGGTAATGATACTATTGATATAAACCAGGAACTGCTCATTGACAATTTGAGAGTCTGTCATGAGAAATATAATGGGGATGCTCCTTACACCTGCCGCCATGTAAATTGATCGGAGCTCTTCCTTCAAATCCTCAACGCCGTAGCTGGATGTAACAGATATCTGCCTCACTTCAAAATCACTTATGAATGCTGCAAGCCGACACAAACTCTGTTTTCCAGATCCGCCAACGCCAATCAACATGGCATTTCCTCCTGGATTTTGGATTATCCTATTAATCCTTGTAATGTGGAGTATTGCCTGCTTAAAAAGAACAAGATCCATAATGGCATTGCTTTCGTTGTATTCCACCAGTTTAGAGTCTAGAACAGTCTTGAGTCTTTCCATAGATGGAATAGGAAGATAAGAGCCATCTGCTGTGGTCACAAAATTAGTGAACACATTGTTTGGCTCGAACAAATCCTCGGCTGAAATTGATGGCCCCGCGATATTTTTCTTGACAATTTCGTTGAAGAAACCATTGAAAATTTCTATTTCATCTTCTGATACTAGCCTGTCCGCATACACACGATGAGACTCATGTGTGAAAAGTCTTGCAAGCATCGGTGGTTTGATGTAATAGTCTCCCTTTGCAAGACAGCACCCTTGAAATATATTTGTTAGTTCCCTCATGTTCCAGTTATACATGAAACGTACTGCAGATGGTAAGAACTTCGTGCTCACAGCCTCGTGAACTTGAATTGCCGTGTCAACAATCTTGCTCGTCAGATCTTGCATGGCAGGTTGAAAGGAGCTCAAATGCCCGCCAAACAAGCTAGTAAATATTGTGTTGAGATCTGATTGAGATGGCATTGCAATCGCAAAGGTTGCGAAGTGTCGCTGACATCGTTCACAAATTTCGAACGAGCCCGCAGTTGGATTCATGGCTGCTATGTATTGGATGTCCTTTAGCTGTTTCCTCATCCCCAAGTCTGCTCTGTCAAATATGGAACCATGCTGCATATGCTGAGTCAACAACGCAATCGAATTCTGCGTTCCATACGTCTCAACATAGGGCAGGTTCATGTCGTCGATGAAAAACACCATTTTCTTTCCCATAGGCGGACCGAAGATATTCCCTGATCTCTTGTCAATGTAGCCTTCCATCTCGTTCTGCAGTGTGAAAGATGAAGTGTAATATGACATAACAATATTTTTGCTCAAAATACCGTCGGCGTCCTTGTCCAACGAACCCAAATAGTTTTTGATTATCTCAGTCTTGCCCGTCCCAGCGTTTCCAACGAGCATGGCATGTTTTCCGTTCTTCACTAGCTTGTCGAGCAAGTAAGTAATGCGAACCGTCTCAATAGTCTCCACAAAAAGCTCATTGAAGGGGGTTTCGCCGGGCCTTGTCCCAATAGGGACTGGAGAGTGTGTCGGCACCATTGATTGCCAATGCACATGGTCTCCTGATTTAGGATCATAAAAGTAATCAAAGCACAATCCCTCCTTCGGGAACTTAGCCCCGAATGTCGCCGCAAAGTCTTCTGAAAACTTCTTTCTGTAGTCTCCTGATTTGTCAACAACCATCGGTCCGCCAAAAGCCCACATCGCTGAAAAGGCATATATCATCTCAATCGTTTCGGGGGTCATTTTGCCGTCGGGAACCAATGGAAGTAGTCCTTCGAGTAAGTAGATTATTGTGCTGACCTTGTTGATGAGTCGTATTGATGTGACCTCTTTGTAACCCTTCCTCGTCATTTCCACAAGCGCGTCAATATATCGGTCAAAGAGCGACGGAAGATTGTTCTTCTCGGTCGAGTTTTCTCTGCCCTGTACCCACGTCTCCACAAGTGGTCGCCAACCAACATCGACTTCGTTGATAAATAGAATACCTGCCCGAGAAACGGTTGCTGGCGTCGCGTTTTTTAGCGAATTAATTTCAAAGACCATCCTCATTGCCGGGGACAAAGGCACGCGCTCGTTGGATACGAGGGTGAGTACTTTGTTGTCGTCCATCACTGTATTCATGGATTCAATCCAGACGGCGTCAATATCTCCATCAAGGACAACCCATTTGTAAGTCTGGTAGTCGTGGAAGCCTTGATCTGCAAAGTTCTTGCTCATCCCTCTCATGATAATACTCAATACTCCATCTTTCCAATCCTTCGCCAGAGTCATGTATCCATACAACTCGTCACCTGTCACGGCCTTTGGGTTTACAGTCTCAGCAATGCACGTATTCTTTGGCTTGTCAAGGTTGTGCGCACCCTGAAGTGTCTTCCATATCGTTGTCTTGGCACATCCAGCGGGGCCGAGAAGCATGACGGAATGGCGGACGTCCAAAAGCTCTTGGAAATTACACGTCTTGTTGACGAACATCTCATCGTACTGCAAACCTCGTTCCTTCGCCACGCGAACGATTTTTGCTTTCAGGCCTTCGTCTACCTTTGACTCTACCGTTAGACCTGGAAACAGATCGTTCACGAGCCTGAGAAAGATAGGAATGTCATGGGTGGGCATTTTGGGTGTGTTGAAGTCACGCAGGGCGCGCATTAGGACTTGGTCCTCGCTCATTGTGGGGTTGGCTCGTTTCATACCCCCCGCCACTCTCAGCACAGACTTGACAGCTCGAAGTCCCCAGTCATAGTGCGGTTGTTTTGAAAGCAATGCGGATGACAGTTCATACAGAGTATTGAACTTGACAGACAAAGCACGAGCCGTTTGAAAGCCTTCTGCCATTAACATGTTCTCTTGGATCATCCTCATATCAGGTCGAATCATGGCGCACGAGCGAAAACAAGCCTTGAGATTCTCTGGCAACTCTGTTCGCCCGGCGTAGCCAGGATTCATTGTGATCCAAAAGCCGCATGTTGGGATGAGAGAAATCGTATCTCCCATGAAGTCAAAGTAACCAACCTTTGTTGGGGGGGTTCCCGCTGGTGCCGACTGGAATTCTTCGTCCCTATTTTCTGGTCTGGAGAATTTGATGATGGCATCTTGGATGGTTTTCACTTGAGTTGCCACAACAGAAAGGACTTCAATGGGGATTCGATTGAACTCGTCGAAACATCCCCAAGCTCCAGTTTGTGCAAGACCGCGGAAAATATCAGCAATAGACTGAAAATTCATTTGATCAGAACAATTGAACACGTAGCATGGAATGGCGAGAGCGCGTGCAAGATCTTTTGTTGTCTCTGTCTTGCCAGTTCCAGCGGGCCCTGCTGGAGCACCACCTAGATATAGTTTGAGAGCCATCGTCAGCGTGATGTAGCATCGATCCGTCAGCGGTGTGATAACAAGACGCCCAGTGTTACCAACCCATTCATAGAAGTATTTGCAGGAGAAGTCACAAATCTTCACATTGACATCAAGAGTTGGCTGTTCCCATTCGAAGCGCAGCTGCTGCTGCCATGCAAACGCATTCGGTCCTTCGGTCTTTTGAGCTATTAGGCGATCAACGACGTCACGAGAGTGCACATCCATTGTGATTAGCGAAATGATTTTCGTTCGGTCTGCTCCAGATAGCTCGCCCAAGACAAGTTGAATGAGTGCGGAGAGGCGACTATTGCATATTTGTAAGTAGCGTTTTACTGCGTCCTCTTGGCCTCCTTCGTACTCCTCGAGTGCCAATTGTGTTTCGTCTGTCCAGTATATTTGAGTTCCAGTAATGCACAATTGAGCTGGATAGTTGAACAACCAATCATGACGAGGTGTGTCAATTTCCCAGTTCACAGCCTTTTCGACGGCGTCAGATAATATCACCTTGAGGGATTTTCGCATTGATTCGGTGAGACGGTTCAAGTAAGCCTCCACCTCGCCCTCCATTGTAAAGTGTTCGTGCAGTGGCACCTCTTCTCCATCCTTGGCAATCATTGTGTCCACTATTTTGTCGCTTTTCTTCCCGTCTTCTGACATGACGAAGTTCAAATTTGCTAGAGCATCATAGCAATCGCCTAGGTATGGCATAATTTTGGGTGGGTTGGTCCCATTCGCAAGCATGTCCAGAAGAGCGACTGAAGAGACAAAATAGAATCGAGGGAAGATTTTCTTCTTGATATCGAGATACTCGTGCAATGATTTCTGGCACATTTCGAGCTTCTCCCGCATGCCCTGTAAAGACTCGCAACGGCCCTCGATGGAGCAAACTCTGACGCAGTTTACCTCCTGCACAGCTTCCTTCATTAGCTCCTTGAACTCAGAATCGATCCCTTCAAACCGCTTTGTATCTTCTGGTAGCTGTGATCGGATATCCGCAGATGCCAAGAAGATGGATTCCAGCGACGCCCATGCACGAGAAACAGCCATCCACATCCTCAGTGTATCATCAACCGTCCGCAGTTCACTCTGCCATTGCACAACACGGTCCTTGAAGTACTCCATGAACTTTCCCATTCCATAAATACCCTGCAGCTCCATCTGGTGAGCTTCCATGCTTTCAACGACCTCTTCGCTCGGGCGGGGAATAAACATTTCAGTATCCTTGTGAGCCGAGTAGTCCAATTCCATAACAGACCACACGCCTTCGATCTCGGTCAGCTTCTTTTCAATCTTGAGCTCCTTCATTGCCGTTTCAACAATGTCCTCAATTTGCTCCTTGTGGCTATGGAGTTTGAGCATGAGCATGTCATGAAGGGTAAACTTGGGATCCGATGGGTCTACTGCCTTGACATTACAGATCCGTGCGAGGGCTGCCCAGTGGCGTGGTCGAATGGCATCTGAGTGAAGGTCTTGAACAAGGGGCAATACTGTCGCCATGACAGTCATGGACTCATCAATATCTCTGTAAACTTGCCACCCCTTCATGGCAGGATAGGAAGCTCCCTTCTCTTTGAGCTGCTTACGAAGGCGTTTATTTTGGTCTTCAAGGTCAACAGTATCGACAACTTCCCACAATTCTTTCTCCCAGCCTTCATAGACGCCGCTCACGCTTAGCTTGAATTCCCAAAGATGGACGAGCTGTTTTATTTCACTACGGGTTTCGCCAATTTCTGGGTAGGTAGTCGGCTGCAGCTCAAACAAATCTTCAAGCTCGTGGAACTTCTCGATCTGCACCTCGAGTTGATCAATTTTGGAAGTAAATGAATCAATCACGATGAAGGCCTCTGAGCATTCGCCTTCAAATTTGAATGGCGCATTAGCTCGGAAGTCGCCACGAAATTCCCTTATTGAGAGGTAAAACTGGTCAAGGTCAATCTTGAGTGCATCGACTGACGCTATTTGCATCGGCAAAATATCTTCTTTCTTTTTGAACGTCTTCTTCACGACCGCTTCCCACGCCAGAGGAACCTCTTCTAAACAATCCTGCAGATTCTGGCCTGCGACTGTGTCATTTAACACGTCAACCCCATAACGCCGAAGGATTTGGACACAATCTCTCTGAGGGCCAAATAGTTCGGGAACGGAATCCATTTTGAGTCTCACGTCCCTAATGACGGTCATTACTGCCATCAATTCATCCGATTGACTTCCTTGTGTCTCGTCGACTTGTCTACTCAAACCTTGAGTTACAGACTCCATAAATTTGTGTAGGTCTGACACTGTGTTGATAATAGACTCGCGCATGTGAGAAGTGAATAGGTTGATCCATTTGGTAGCAAAGAGCGAAACTTCTCTCTTCGCTGGTGTAATATCGATTCTCAACCAGCCAATGTCAGTTGGAGACTGGGCCTTCGTCACCTCTGTTTGTGCCTCAACGCACTTTTGGATTGCCTGGTCAAACTTTTCTAAGTCCAAAAGTCTCGTTCCATGCTCAGTGACAATGGTTGAATTCTCGCAAAAGTCCTTGAAGTAGGAGGTGAGATCAGTCTCCCAAAGGTATGCATACTTGTCAAATGTTTTCTTGAGATCATTACATTTCTCGTCATTGAAGGCAATAGCATCAGACAGCAACGCCAGCACACTGTTGACGGCCAAATCAGAGTGCATTTCTCTCATGTAAGTCCCTTCTGCATCAAGCCGCTTGAAAAGCGTCGATATTTGGAAGAATGAACCAACGATGTTATCAATCATATCTGACATGCCTTTCTTATTCACAACGTGGCCTAGGGGGGGCTGGAAGTTGATGCCATCTGATCCGTTCAAAACGAGCATGATTTCAAACAGAGGTAATCGTCCGTCTCGCCGAATCGATTCTGGGTCGACTTGGTCTAGTAAAAATTCCAGTGATGTCATAACCGCTGTGGAGAGGCCTTCGACAACGACGCTGTTGACAAATTCCACATAGTACCTCCAATCGGTGGAAGCATTCGAAACTCGTAGCACCTTGTTCGTTTCTTTCAGCAAAGAGTGTATTTGTTTTCCAGCATCCTTGATGTCGGAGAAGTTAGAAGTCTTCATGGACTTGAACGATCGTTCAAATTCATCTTTCTCCATAGGCTTAGTTTTACGCTCAATCATCGGTTTGTCCCACTTGTTGACAATATCTTGCACGGCGCCCAAGTTGTCTTTCATGGTCTTCAAAATGCCATGGACGACTTTCACTTGCTCCATGGAATCTCCGATAAACTCGGTGACCCCGTTCGATTGCCAGCTCAAAGATTCGAGCCCCAGGTGAATTGCTACGTCAAACTTTTCCAGGTAAGGATCAACGAGTGGCTTCTCGACTGGCAGCAAGCTGTTTAGTACCGAGTTGTTCATGTTGACAATGAGATCTAAATTGCCTGTCCAAGCACGAAACGTGTCGGCTGATTGGAATATTTTCAGCGCCGAGTCTGGTACTGAGAGTCCAAGCAAGAGGAAATACTTGACCTCGCGCAGGAGCCGCACAAGCGCTGGGTCAAAATTTGTCACGAGCTGGCGTGATTCTTCCGATCTCCGTAAAAGAGGCAATTCAAGCTTAGCACCGGATGTTGATTCGACATCACGACCCCACTCTTTGATCTTTTGCTTTTCGAAGTCAAGCAACGACGACATGATAGCTCTCTGTACTTTGATTACCTCTTTCGCCTCCTCGCGGTCAAGAATATTACGATCCAATTCTTGCATTTTTTTCATGGGGATATTTACTCTGGCTATTAGACCTCGGCACCATGTCAAAGCGCCACCGATCGGGGGAAGATTGCGCATTGTATCTTTCGGCGGGCTACATCGGTGTTGGAGGAACTCCTCTTGGATCACCTTCAGATCTTTTCCGTAGGACAGGATCAGGACGATTTGTTTGACTTCCACTTCGTCTTGGATTATCGGTCGATCCAGCAATTGCCTGTCGAAAGTGTCGACTAATTGAAAGCGGCCATAGACGGTCTCGCAGTCGTCAAGGGCTAGACCGATAACAGCTCCGAGTCTGCGCTCTATCTCCTTTACGAATTTTCGGAATTGAGAGTACTCGTTGTCAAACTGAACTGCATTAATGTCCATAATATCATAATCCAAATTCTTCACCGCGTCCACCGAGCGTTGGAAGTCATCCTTGATCTGTTGAATTGTCGACGTGAGTGTGTTGCCTTTGGTCCCACCAATCTCAACCTTGGCGAGCTTGGAAAATTGAATGATGGTTTTCGTTAAATCAAGAATATCATGACTCCTCTCTATGAAACAGTCGAGACGAGCAAACAAAGCACCATTTTGAATGGACCACTGATTTTCTGGGCACTCGCTTGCAACTTTTGTCTTGTAATCAAAATATGTGTTCTTGAAATTCCCACACACTTTCAAGACCAGTAACAGCTGTTCGACCGCCGCATTAGCCTCTTCGTTTTCGATCAAAGAGAAAATTTGCTCCCCAGAAATGAAACGGCAGGCCTGGTCAATTATGGAGTTGCACATTTCTCGAATCAAAATGACAAGGCGGCTAGGAGTATTATAGTAGATAGAGTGCTTCCAAATAAGCATGAGGGTGTGCAGCATTGGCTTGAAAATTGCCGATAGATTCCCAAAATCCTCCTCGTTCAACTTGTTCACCCATTTCTCCAAGGTTTTGAGATTCTTCATGTTGTCATTGGCTTCAAGTCGTGCAGTGTAGACCTCTTTGCATAGCCTGGCAAACGTCGTGCAGTATGTAGACTTCGCTTGATCTAGAGCCTTGAGCACCCTTCGAGTGCCAGGGCTTTGGAGCTGCTCAAAAATTGAGTTCAGGTTGTTTGCCTTATTTTTCCAGAATGAAATCTCAATATCAGGCGTTGGGTGAAAGCCCAGCTTTAGTTGTGCCTCTGGATCTTGCTTCAGCACATTCTTAATCTGCTTAGTCCAGATGATGATGGTACTCTCCAGCAATGATATGCGGTTGGTGGATTCGGATAGAGAACCATTGTCAGTGCATAGCGGTGGTGTTGGCAATCTAGTTTCTGCCTTCACTTGTCCACAGAGAATAGCAGATGAAGAGAGAAACGAATGAAAGCAATCGGTTATTTCTCGGCTTGTTAGATCCCCCCAGCTTTGCTGATTAGTTTGGTTGGATAGTATCGGAAGTAACACGTTCTTCGAAATCAGCTCCAGATGCTCGAATGACGACATCCCACCAATTTCGGCTACAAAAGTACCAGAATGAATAGTGGCTTCTGTCAGTTCGCCTACCATCTTGGAAATGGCCAAAGATTTCATTTTCGGCAATCGGTTTGGCATTGCCTGGACGATTTTTAGATTCTCGGGCACCAATATGCATTTTACATCTTTGCTCGTAAAGAATAGCTCAAGAATTTCGCTGGAGAAGCACGTGACAGGTTTTTTAAGGAAATCCATGGTGTGAGTTAAATGAAGGTTCTAGAGAGGGCTCTGCCCAGACCATGACGTGCCACTCCCACTTACCTCGTCGTTTCGGTTTGAAAGAGTTTGTCGAATTTTGCCCCTGGAGTGAGCTTAGAATACGTTGAAAGAATGCATTGAACAATGAAATTGACCCGAGGGTCATCCCAGAAACTTGCGGGGTCGTCACTGTCCATCGTGGCGTTGCAAGAATTGCTGGATTGGTAACGTGAGCCAGAAGATTCGTCGTCGTCGTCGACAGAGGGGAGAGGTGAAAAGAAGCGGAAGGTCTCCGTGTGCTTGGTCGTGTGATCGATTTTTCGCTCAAAATTTAAAATTCAAAAGTAAATAGCCAAAGAACGACTCGACCAGCGACCCACGCACCACACGGAAGAAGTCGACCAGGACTCGCTCATTTGTAGACGCATCTTAGTTTATGGCGTACTGTATCAAGAAGAGTCCACCAAAACAAAAAAACAACCAAGGTAGTTCTATGCCCCGCTGTGCCACCTGTCTTTTCACTTGCCATACTTGACTTTTTAACGATTTGAGACTTCCATCATTTTGTATGACCACATGAGCCCTCCGTGCCTTTTCCTCCACTGGAATTTGACTTGCAATTCGCTGTTGACATTGCTCTAAAGTTAGATCTGGATTGCGTTTTTTCAGTCTCTCCAATTGTAATGTTGAGTTACAGGCGACCACAATGATGGTACCAAATAGCATTCGCATTGGCAGTCCACCTTCAAAGAGAAGGGGTATATCAACGCAAACTACTCGAAGTGTTGACTTTGGCTTTGAGAACTTTCCTGGGTTGAGGCCCTCTAATAAAATTCGTTTGAGCATAATCTTGATAATTTTTGGGTGTGTAATGGAGTTGAGCTTCCTTCTCTTTTGCTTATCGCGAAACACCAAGTCTCCTAGCTTGCGTCGATCGATATTAGGACTACTTGCATTGCTATCATTACTCTGCCCTTCGTCTTTCACCAAAATTTCAGTTCCAAACACGGAGACCAAACGATCATAAACGGATTCGTTATTGGCTAGCTTGTTCGGGAGTAAAATATCGTGTGCAATTCCATCCACATCTATGATAACAAACTCAATCTCCTTCTCGTTTTTGTCGGCAGCGTTCTTTTCTGGTGATTGTAAAAGGCTGGATACAGTTGATTTTCCCGTTGCGATCCCTCCTGTGAGACCTACTGGTTGGAGTGCAGCTCCAACAACTGTTCCGGACACGAAAATCAATATGCGCGCTACTAAGGATATAAACATTCCCATGCTGATTCGCTCACGTGATGTCCCATCCTGGCTAGGAGTTGCTCCTCCCAATAAGTGCCATGATAAAGGCATGTGATGCCCTAGAATTAAAGACACGGACGCAAACGCAATCATAATTTTGACGATGATGTTTCGCAGTCTTGTATGGGAATGGCTGCATCGAGAAAAGCGTTCTGCGCCAGCTCCAACGACGACTCCAAATGGTAGCTGAAAAAATAAAAGAATCAATTCCGTTCCCAACACGACATAGGAAGGCTGTGAGAGTCCATCCATCATTCACAATTTGGTGCGGAAGCTGGCGGTGGCGGNGCAAAAAATGCAGTGTTACACAATTACTTTGGTCAAATAAAGTCAAAATACAAAAATTTCTACTATTCCTACGTATATTTACGATTTATGTGAAACGTGTAACAAAACACGTACTGATCTCTACTGATCATGAGACACGAATCGCTTTTTTGTTGATCGATCATGTCAAGCAACAGAGGATGTGCAAAGGCAAGAAATCCTACCTAGAGAGGTACATAGAAGTAGGTAGGTACTACATGCAGGGCTGGTTGGATGGAAGATGGAGGTTGAGCGAGGAATCACTCTTCAATCACAATGTATTTGCAACTTGCAACTTGCAACGAGCAAGGACATAAATGCATTCATTCAATCCTGTCCTGCTCCCTTGTAATTATTGCATCCCTTACCCTCGACCCAGCCCCCCTGCAAAGTACTCAGCTCACAGCCCTCCCACCAGTACCACCAGAGATAGGTATAAGGCTAAACAGTCAACCAAGTCTCCTGCCAATTATTGAGCCCACAATTATCCTACATTGCCACCAAGCCCATGCACCAGTCTGCATCAGTGGCTATCCGCGACCTCACCCAAAATCCCACCACCACACCCATCAGCTAGCCTTTGCAGCATCCCTTCATAGCCAATCATTCAACTGCGCAGTCTGATATCACCAAGAAACAGTATCACTATGAATGTTGCCGCAGAAGAAGATCCACAGGAGTGATTAAAGATGGAGAGAAACCAAAAGAAAGCCAAAAAGCTGGCCAAGAAGAAGGCACAGAATAAAGAGTGACAGAAGAGATTCCGCGCAAAACAGAAGGGACAAAATGGAGGAGAGGCTGGAAGGAAAATCTGTGCAAAATCGAGAAGAGATTTGGAAGAAGCTGAAGCTGAAGCCGAAAAGAAACTCTGTGCAGAAAAAGAGGCGGAAAGGAAGGAGAAAGAGGCCAAAAAGGAAGGAGAGAATTGCCTGCATGCTATCCCCTAACTCCCAATATCTATATGAACCGTCTCACTTGGCTGAATATGTACCCTTTTATCGCAATCATTCGTTAATGACCGAAATAGGAGTGCTCGGACAAATGTGTTTCAATATGAAAGAATATTCCGATGCCAAAGTGGTGTATGGCAAGGGTATTGAGGTTGTGTCGGACATCCTAATTTTAAAGTTGAACACTGACTCCAAATGGATGAACAGGAAGAAGATAATGAGAGCGATAGTCTAATCAGAAAAGGAGAGCAGAGACACTCAATACAGAGGGAGGAATGACAAGGAGAGAATAAGAGTGATAGACTTGGCAATACACCTAATGATGGGGTACGGGAAAAAGGATTGCGAAGGGGATTTGGTGATATTTTACTGTCATCGATCATTGGTGAGAATAGAAATGGGCGATTTCACAAAGGCGCTTGAGGACGTCAACACGGCTTTGGAGTATGATCCAAACATGAGGAAGGCACACTGGTGTCGTGGCTGTGTATTCAAAGTCAATGCTTGTGGTGACACCAGGGAGGCATTGGTATCGTTCAAAAAGGCATTAGAGTTAGAACCAGGTTTACAATAAATACATTGCCATTGACCCCTGGTTAGAACCGAATGATAAAGCATTGAAGAATGAGATTCATATTGCTAGAGAGAAGAAAAAGCAAGAAAATGGATTGGGTAGGGTGCTGAAAGAATCAGGACAATTAGTATCAATAATGGCGGGTGCTTCGTGGGATTGTTTGTAGATAAGTTGATAGGCACAATAGAACATGCTCAATATTTATGTTATGCTGATGTACTATTGTGCTGGGAGACATATTCAAAGTGTATGAGGCCATTGGTCAAATTTATGACCAGACGGTATTCAGAAGAAAGATACTCTGTTGACATATTGGGGCATGCAATTTCTTTCTCCCAAATTTTTGTTGTAGTGGCATCGTTGTATGTGTTTGTGTTTGCCTGTAGAACACACAAAGAGTTATAAGTGCTACAGCCATTGCTAACCCACAAAATGCACAACTGTGTTTAGAGCCCAGATGTCCCTCCTCATCAGGCAGGTTGTACATCTAATTCTACTCCTACTAGTTATTTCTAGAAAGAAGTGTGTAAAACCCAACCGTACATGATAACTTGCAGATAATACCAAAATCATCCCAAAACTAACTCATGTACATCATCCTGAGCAGGCACTACAATTACAATGTGAACGCCGTTGCTGTGTAGATACAGTGTAGATTACCATGATACCTACTTCCTAGAGAGAGAAATAGGTCTCAACTATTCTGAGCAGCTGTGAATGATTGACCTATGCATTATTTTCATTGAACTTATTCTTAGTATGTTTGATGATAATATTAGAATCATTCATCAGCATCATATTATATGTAATATGATGCTGATGAATGATTCTAACAATTATATATCTTTTGGAACAAATTATCTCATAATATCCCAAAATCAAAATGATCATAATTCATAATGTGTACATACTTATTACTTACCTCATTTTTGCAACTGACAACAACTGAAACTCAGCTGCTACTACTACTCCTACAAAACACACACACTAGCTAGATGATGTGGTGTACTAGTTACATTTTTAATTCGATGTGGCAGGATGTGGCTCTAATTGCTTCGACATTAGACAGAGATAGTCACATATTCCTCCAGAAGCACTTAGTTTGTCCTCATTACTTCTCAATATTTTGCAGCTGGGGTTGAGTGGTCCTAGCTCTTTCGTTTCTGGCCCTCGCTTCATCGCCTCCCGCCCAGCTAGCAAAGCCCCCAACGCGCGATTATAGTCAATACCGTTGGCAGTTGGCACTTCATCGTTCTTATTAGCCTTTGTTGATACGACTTAACTCATTTCATTGTCTTGCTAGTAATCCATCTCTTATGTCCATTCAGCGACAAGGAACATTAGTATCATCACATCCCAATAAAGTCTTCGCTCGTTATCAGACTATGACCATGGTATATTCACGCTACGGCTGAGGTGTGCATATATTATTTCATCATACCATATATTATAGGTGTTGGCGCAGAGACGGAAAGAAAACAGAGCACTGTAGGAACTCAGCATAAAAACCTCTCGCTGGACCTTATCATGTAAAATTTCAGACGATTAATAGTTGGACACAAAGGGTTGCAAGATGGTAGATATCTCCTCTGGGATCTACACTGCTTCCTTCTAGATGAGCGAATCTTCTTTTCCTTAGCAGTAGATTCTTCCATAATGGCATGGTGTGTGGAAAGCTTTTCTGAGGTTACTTGATGCTTTCCTGGTGCAAACATCAAAATACTGGTTTGCCAAGCTTACATGAGAACTTGCAGCTGAAGATATCAAGAATAGTATGTTCATTCCAATGGTTGGCGTCATCACATTTTTCATCAGGATGTGTTCCAGAGCCCAAATTGGTCCATACGTACAGATACATAGCAAATTTTCTCTCTCAAGACAGATAGAGGGTGATACACAAAATAATATTGTAAATAGCACTTATTTCACACCGCATTTAATAATCTTCATTGGTGCATCTAACACAAAAGTCTTTCATGCATTCCTTACTCTGTGATATCACCTCCTTCGAAGTAAGTTCCTCAGAATTTTGACTGCAAATATATTCCTCACACGCGAAATCAACGTGCCAGTTAAATGACTTAGATTTCTCACGAAGCTGGTGGTCCTTGGGAAAATAAGTTACGGCGAACAATGGCGGCTAATAATTCTTGACTCAAACCCACTCCATTATTGGAAGTGGAAGTGTCTCGGCGGCGCGAATCCATAATCATGGCTAGTATTGCTTCATCGAGGTTATTGCTCCTATCTGCTCCGAGCTGATTTGGAGATGGTGGATTATTCCTCGAGGTAAGCAATTGCTGTGCCAATTCACCAAGATCATTGGTAAGGGTGGCGTTAGGATTTACCGCTGAAGGGGCCGGGGGATAGTTCATTGAGGTGGCCACAGAAGGCTGATAATTGGTCAGGATGAAAGATGGATATCTGCGCGCTTGATCAGAGTGGATTGGAGGAACACTACTGACAGGCATCTGTGACACTGCATTATGCGCAGCCGCATAACTCGGAGGCCCAACGGGAGGCATCTTCTGGCCAAGTGTTGATAAATAGTTAAGACTCTCTGGGGGAGGAGGTATAAGGCCACGCATGTGCGCTGGTAAAAAGTTGGACTGGGGTAGGGCACCTTTGACTGCAGCAGCTGCAACATTACGACGAGGCTGATGCACTGGCACTGGCATCGACGCCGCAGAACGGCTTTTGGCGGCTTGCAGTGAATCCTGGTGACACGATACTGGCAATTGGTACTTGGTATAGTCAGGTAATTGATTTTTGGGTGTTGACAAATTTGGCTTGGGATTCTTCACAGGAACTCGCTTGATGTTCTTGATCAAATCAGGCTTATCTCGAATGAAATGCTTGTGGAACCAAACGCCTCTTCCTCCTGTGCCCGTTTCAAGACGGGTGAATCCCTGCGATGGGCCGGAAGGGAATAGATGGATGGGGATGAGAGACAGGGGAAACGCAAAAAATAACAATGGAAGCAGAATGGAAGACATAAGTAAATCGAACTCACCCAGATACTGAGCTGGCGATGGAATGATCGAAGGTGAGTTTGTTTGTCGAAAAACTGAGGGGCTATCTCGTTCATGAAGACGTCTGGTTCGTGAATGGCGAAGGCGCAGCCTTCAGACACCCTATCAACATAGAGGGGTAGGTATTTATTGATCATGAAAAAACGTTATTAGGTACTTTGCAATATTAGCAATAGAGCAATAAGAAAATCAACGGTGACAATGGAAGATAACACCCGACGCTGCGCGCAAGCTACCATCGCAACATCAAACCGTGCTGATGCTCCGCTTCAGAAAACGCCGCACACTATGAATAAATATTGGATCCTCACCATGACGATCCGTGGCTCAGCCCGATCTCATCAACCTGGTCAAGCATGATACGGAGCTTGCCCGGGAAAAACTTGCTGTGGTTACCCTTCGGCATATTGATGTGTTCTGGATGAAAAATAGTCTATGGAATAATTTGGGGGAATTGCCAAATGATTGCTGTTGAATTATGATTAATCTTGCGATGAATCCAAATGAATCGCTCTGAATTCTCGTTGTTGCTTTTATTGCTACATACCTATGTATCATACATACCGTACAATAGAAGAAAGTGGTCGTATTGCGAGCGCCGGGAAGAAATCGTTGGATATACATAGTACCGATCGGTACAAAGTATCACATTAGTTAGGTAGCTAGATATTTAAGATTGGGGTTACTTATTCTACCTAAAAGGTGCAAATATGTAATACGCCTACCTACCTAAAACCTATATAAATTAATGACAGCTCTCTCCGTAACTTCTGGGCTTGCACTAGTATTTTAGACACGAGTGACCCCCTGCACGTGGCTGTACAATATGCTGTATGTAGGTACATGAACTGACGAATGAAAGTTACATATTTCTTGAGTGCGCGTTCTATCCCGAGTCCCGAGTCACTATTAGTTAGTGTACGCAAATTACTAACTACATAAAACCACCCCCTCGGAAATGATGAACCTCGATGTGTTAGACCGGATAGCGGTAATGCCCCAGAACTGGTTCTGGGGGTTTCTTCGTTC
>JAZGVS010000028.1:0-26665 GCA_037356235.1 Bacterosira constricta
TTTGTTACTGCTCGGAGGGGGCGAGAGTGCTGGCTGACGATGCAAGAAGAAGGACCAGTACCATTGTCATTTTGTGCGACATGTCTCGACTATTGGGTTGAGCGTTGAGATGAGGTAGGTTGAGGTTTGTTGGTGGTGGAATATCTGCATACTTGAAATTGGCGATAAACTCCTAGTATAATAATATGTCTACAATCCACGTGCAACATCGCCGATCAACCTCCCAAAGATTTTTGAGGATTTTTCTGATTTTTCTTCTCTCTCGTAAATTTACTTGAATTCTTACAACATGTATTATTTTCTCATACCGTTTGGCGTCATTGAGTTTGCCTGGGTCTCTCTTTGCATTATTCATTACAGTTCATTGCTGTTATTTGTATGAAAGGTGTGAGAGAGTTGATGCTAAAGTTGATAGCTTACTGCCAAATAATATGTTTTTTCTATGTAGCTGAAGGTTGTTTGTATTATTTCATCAGAGATGGCCACGCACATGAACCTATTCTTCATCATTTATCCTGTAGTTAGACTCATACCCAACTTCCTATTTCCCCTGCACTCCAGTATCACATCTTCTTAGAGCAACATTTACTCTGAAGAGAAATGATATCATATTTCTCATAATTCATAAACGTAAAATGCCGTTTGACTCGAAACCAAATCCCCACTCCCCATGAACTCCAATTTTCTTTTTCTAGCAGCCAGCAGCGCCAGGAGTAGCAGCAATTTGTAATATAGATTATCGAATGAACTGGTCAACGTAATCTCTCCCCAAACCACATTCCTCATACCAATCTCTAGCCTTTTCTAATTTTGTAAAAACATCATCAAACCCAGTAACCTCCCCAGTCTCCTCGCTCACATACAACAACGAGCCCGTCACATGGAATAACGCCACCATCTCCTCACAATCCTCATCTACCACCAGTGTATGCGTTTCTCCCGGCGGTTCAAAGACGTATGTGCCCGCATTAGCATGCCAATCATGCTCTACATATCCCCACGATCCCTTGAATGTTACTGCATGAACGGGAGAGGAGTGCCGATGTCGACCCAAGATGCCCCCTCCAGTAAATTTAAGGAGGTTCACGTAATATCCCTGGGAGGTGCAAAAGCACAATGGCCGAAAGGATAGGCAGTCTGTTTGTGGTACCCATATTCGAGCATCTTCTTCTTCATCATCATTGGCATTCTTCCAGTCGGATAGGTTGAATATGGAGGGGATGACAATATCGGAGAGAGCGCCCTCTGGTGCAGCGTGGCGGGTTATTGTTCGTGATCTGCAACCATTGTTGCAGTTTGAACGGACATGAGCTCCTTTATGGAATGAGGATCTCGGGAGCGATGCAAATGCTGTTGGCGCAGCGGTTGCCCCTCTTGAAGACTCAATGATTGTCAGAAAAAGTAGGAACCAAATTGTATTGAAGGTCATTATGGATATTGATGCGGATCAATCAACTTTTGGTTTTGGTTTTGGCCCAGAAAAATTGTTCTTCGTGTTCATTGGAAGGATTCAAATCGTATTTCCGTTTTCGTACGTACATATCTTCCAATTCGGCATGGCAAATTCTCTCTGGGGCTGTACTGGCTGCTGGAAAACTTATAAATACGGGATCTCACGGGATACCGTATTTCCGTTGGCAACAACAGCCAACACCAATACGCCAACGACGAACAAACCATGCGTGAACCATGAACGAAATCTTCCTTCTCACTACACTCAATCCAGCAGTCTCAATAAATAAACAAAGGAGACCATTTTCACCGAATTGCATTATTAATCACTCCCCTAAAACACAAGCATCATGGAATCCCAAGCACTCGCCCTAATCGACAACAATGCCAAACACCAACGAAATCCCCCAGGGACCACCAGTCCCGACGCCATCCCCTCCACGGCCCAATTGCGCCGCGCATTCCCCGTGATGAATATTGCGACCATCTCTTCGGGTTTTGAGAAGGGTGACTTCCTTGTCCGAGAAGAGAAGGGACAGCGCGTGTGAGTTTGCTGTGTATAGTTATTGTTGCATGGAATTGTTTGAAAAGTTCGTTTGAAAAATAGGTTATCGTTGGTCATAATATATCATGTGCTTACTCTTATCAACTGCCTGCCATTGAAACAATAATATCCAAAACGAACTGGATTAAAGGTACTTTGATTTCTTCGAGGAGGCCTTCAACTATATTGCCTACAAGGGATACATCCGCATGATGGGGGATGAGGAAAAAGAGTGGATGGACACGATGAACAATGTGCATGCCAGTGTGAAGGGGGGAATGAAGTACAATACGGGCAAGTTGTTGATGGTGCTGTGCAAGCCGATTGTGATGGAGGAGGGGGAGTACTCGAACTAAAATGGTTGAAGGTCAAATAATAAATATGTCTTGTGTGAAATCAAGAATAAATGGATTGAACCCGGTCCCTTTGATTGAGTGTTTGCTTTGGTTTCATGATTTCCGTTGTCGTAGGCCTCGCCATATTCATATGTAATGTATAGTCTCTTGATTTTATGTATTTGAAACGTCTTGTGAGGCTAGGCTGTTTTATGATGTGGCTGCCCTTGTATAAAAGCTATGCTGCAAGTCTCCGGATTCATTCTCTCACTAGAAACACAGGGGTGTGAACAGGATTGGTACCAAATAATAATGAAATTCACCACTGCTAGCATATACAATGGCATCGATGGTGTGCTAGACTGGAAATGATCTCTTATTGTCCGGATAAAAAGGTTCTACTAGAGTTTACTCGCAGCACTTTTGGTATTGAAATTGAAACTCTGCGAGGTATCCAATTGAAATTGGTGGGCAAACTTATCAGTAGGTTCGGTAACATATATCATCTTATGAAGCGCCTAAATCTGTGTCATCATCGGCATGGGTCAGATTCAGAATTTTGTCATCATTCGCACACAAAACTGTTTTACAATCACTTTCACATACTGGTCTTACTCTTCAATTTTCTACGCCCTCCCTGTACCTTGTTGGCAACCTCTGACAAAATACCACCAATAGCCAACGCCAAACCCATCCATCCTTGCGCTGGAATAGAATGACCCTTGAAGACGATACTCAACACAACGGAGAAAATCTTTCTGGTAGTAGTCACTGTACTACAAACCAATGGATCAAATCGTGCCACCGTATAAAAAATGAAGGACTGTCCAATAGCACTGCACATTGAGAATTTCCAAATGAGGCTAAACACCTTAGGGTTGTGTGTGCAATAGTTAAACCCTAAGGTGAATTCACCCAAGATGAAAGATATGATGACAGCGAAGATCATCATGAACAAATTTGTGAATGTCATTAAATCGTAGGGCTGTGGAGTTACTTTGGCCCGTTTCATGTCTGCGAGAAGGCGTTTTTGGACTCCACCAGTAATGCCATCCATGACAAGTGCTAGAAGAATGAAAGTGACTCCGAGAGTAGATGAATCGGAGGCAGCAGATTTCTGTTATATGATGAGACAATTTTTCGTTGATTATTGTTAGCATTTGTGTGTAAAGAATCAGGAGAGCAAAAAGTAGGATGATACTTTGGTAAGATTCGCAACAGATTTTATTGTACACACCTTTTTACTCATTGACAAAATTGCAGTGCCTGCAATGATGGCAAGCACTTGGAGGTAATCCCGACGACTAAAAAAATAGCAATAAAAGAAGAAAATAAATTACAGTCACACATGAGATGGGCACAATTCTCATCTAAAAAACAAATAAATCAATATGAATATCCGCTAACTCACCCATACTTCGCGCCACCCAAAAGCAAACTTCCAATCATCACTGGGGCCATTTTTCCACTCTTTGCCAGTGTTGCCACCGGAAAGCTCAATCCATTCGCCAACGCCAAACTGGTGAAGGCCTTACTACAAACTTGGCTCAACCCACTGGACACGAATGGTTTCTTGGGAAGGTTTGGTGTTCCTCCCCACCATTTTCTACCACCACCAGTATTTACACCACCATCATGACCAGTCCCAGTCAGGCCCATGATCACCAACGCTGCCGTTCCAAACACGACGTTAGCCAACGATTCCAGCACTTGTAAAAACCACGCCATGGTAAACTTGGTCCCATCCTCTGATTCGTATCGAAATACATCTTCTTGAAGTGACCCATAATAGAGAAAGGATGCGTAGATGCCACCCGCACCAAACATGAGTTGGAGTGCTTGCGTTTTGGTGTCCCCGGGCAGTTCGGAGGTAGGCGGGAGGGCGGGTGATGCATCACATTTGCTACTTTCAGTGAGTGGCAGAAGTGGTGCGATGTCGGAGTCGGATAGTTTGGAAGGAGTGCCTTGCTCTGCTAATTCTAATGCCATTGTTTCGTCTGATTTTTGTAAAAGATAGATGTTTGTTGACATCTTCTCCTTTCGTTTCATTGTCTGGTGAACTATCGAAACTAATCAGTAATCAGGCATGGCATGCAGCCTCATGCAGCGCATGGGCGTGGCTGAGTGGCAGTTCTACGATACGACAATTCTATGTACGATAGCATGTTCGTAACACAACGGTTTATTTCTCATCTTCAGTTCAGTTTTTAGTTGAGGATGCCGAGCTGATCGCCGATCAAGGCTTCTCTAGTTGGCGATACTGTACTTGTTCCTACGCATAATCATTATGATCCCCAAGATAGATACGATCCTTTCCCGCCTTTTCCGGCCAAAATTGTGTCCGGTTACCGGTTAGAATACCGGTCGCCGGTCACAGCCCAACCACAACGGCGAAGAACGGCGGGGGGGCTGATGGGGCATCTTGCATCATGCTTGCACCCTGGCTTGCTGGGCTTGCACCATGATAATTGATAATGCTAACATACCACTCTCGATGTACGAACAAATTATTATAATCATTCCACGTAGGCATGAGTCCCCAAATAACTCTTCATCTGGAAGGACAAACATACACAATGGTTTCAAGGCAGCAGCCTCCCAGCCGTCGGGCGCTTCTCGCCCCCATTTGGTTTTTGACGATGACCATGCTCGCGAGTTGGTATTTTCTATCACCTCCTTTTTCACAACACAATGACAACACAACCGGGAGTGCAGGTAGACAGCCACATTTGAAAGAATATGTGACTAATGCATCTCGGTTGCCATTGTGGCTGAGAGATAGGGCCATATACAAGCTTCCATTCCATTCTAATCGGAATGGCACTACTGGCGTTTTGGATGAAGTCAATGATGCCCTGAGTTCTGCTCAAAAGTGGGCTTCCCGTTTTACGCAAAACAATAGCAGCACTGCGAATTCTGTAGTGATAGACGTCATCGCAGTTGGTTCTTTGGATAGATTGGAACACATGCACGCTCAGCAAAAGAAATGGGCATCCAACATCTTCATCTATGTGTTTCTGTACATCAGTATTAGTAGATGGATTTTTGTTTGCATCCTGTAGAGCTTCAAGGTAAGCTTTTCTAGGGACAAGTGGGGCAACACATATCATGAACGCCCCTAGTGCACGATGGAGCGACCTTTCGGAGAGACAGGAAGTAGCAATGGCACCAAAACGGGCAGAGATCATGGCAGTGGTAGCTAAAGCTAGAGCAGTGTCCAGCTCAACCAATCCTTTCTTCGGTTGATTTTGTACGTCAGTTATTGGTTGTTGTTGTGTCGTCGTATTATCATCTGCAACCAACAAGCCTTTATATAACGATGCTTCATCACTATCACTCATGTGAATACCATATCATAATGCTCCCGCCAACCCAGTAGAGCCGACAGCGAACAAACTAGTCCCATGTGCTTGATGTTGGCTCAATCCCAATCCACATCTCCACCACATTCCCTTCGATTCAGATTTTATGGTAGTCCGAGCAGCGGTCATCATGGGTATCATGACAAAACCACCTCCCATGCCTGCATTAATCCAGCAAATGACCCAATTGAAAATGACTTGATCTGATCTACGACCAATGACAAATTACTTTCTACTTTTGGAACCATTGTTGCTGCAATATTAGTTGTGGTTGTTGCCGCTGCTACTGCATTAGGCGAAGGAGGAGGACTGACGTACAGCACATTTTCTTTGGCGGATGCAGTGTCGTTTCCATGCAGGTGTCATACCTAGCATGGATGATCTGCGAAGGGTAGCTGCGACTATTTCTTTGACTTTCACATTCCTCATTGCTTCTGATTTGGCACTTGGCACGAATTATTTGGTGGACGATGAACTATCACCTCATGGACGAAACGGCGACGTTGGTGTTTCAATGAATTTTAATTATCAATTATCATCCATAGTTATTATCGTGTAGTAGGTTTGGCTGGCGGGGTGCGGCGGTGGGCGGTGGTGGGTGGTGGAATGGAAGCCAGAACAACTTCGCGACAATGGCGATGGCACCTTCTAGCGACAATCATACTTATCTTGGCGATAGATGAAGATAATGTATACGTATTCATCCGTTGCTGATAAGGATCTTATCGCCAACATAACATCAAGGATCGCATTCGTCTGTCATTGGTTCAGAAAGCCGGTCCACAACATGGCATGACAATGATGAGCACGAGCACGAGCCTCATCGCACAACATCTTCTTCATCGAGCGACCACCCCACCCAGCCATAGCTTCAGGCACTAGCCACTCTCTTTGATTCTCTAGGGCCAAGATGAGCAGCAACCACACCAAGAAAACCTCCAACAACAATGGATCAACCAGCAGCAGCAGCAGTGATGGTCAGCGGACAACAACAATACGAAACTCCATCGATGCCACATCCTTAGCGGCGTGGATGATTCGCCAGCCGGCCTTGACAGATCTCCTCTTCAACTCCAAAAACGTTGGTAGTCCTCGTGACTACAAGACGCAGCAGCTAGAAGATCGACTCGAGATTCGCCAATTTGGCTTTGGACAATCCAACCCTACTTATTTACTGACAATAAAAAGCGATACCAGAAATGCAGCAACAATACAACTCGTACTCCGTCGAAAACCCAATAAAGTTGCCCATCCAACTTCGCATGCTCTCCATCGAGAATATCGCGTGCTGGAAAGTTTGACGAGATACAATCAGCAATTATCTGAATCCGGAGAGGAATCGAATATTGACAAATCCGTACCAATTCCCCATCCGTATGCCTATTGCAAGGATGCATCAGTGATTGGGGCGGAGTTTTACATTATGGAATATGTGAAGGGACGTATATTTGTGGATCCACGAATGCCATCTATGTCAAGTCAAGAGGAGAGGGTGGAGGCATATCGTGATGCTATACGTGTTCTGGCGGTAAGAGTTATTGTGAATATAATCTGTTCTGTATTGTTCAAAGTCATTATTTTCTTAACTTCATCAGTCATATTCCAAATTCATTCTCCTGTCCTCCCCAGAATATTCATAACGCCCCATGGCAGAGCATCGGTCTAGAAAAACACGGGGGGCGTGGTGCCATCAGTAAAAGTAGTAATACAAAGAATAATCCCACCTACGTTGAACGTCAATTGCAGCGACTTCTCCAGGTAGCATCCAAACAATCCGAATTGATGAGAAACAGCACTGAGAAAGAAAAAAGAAGTCAAGATATGGAACATGTAGAACAATCACTTCATCAAATGGCACAAAAGTTAGGCGAACATGCTAGTGACTGCCCAAATGGGTATGGACTTCTACATGGAGATTATAAAATTGACAATCTCATTTTTCATCCGACAGAAAACAAAGTTATTGCCGTTTTGGATTGGGAGTTGAGTACCATGGGAGATGGCTACTGCGATCTTGCCAATTTGTGCATGATGTATTTCATGCCTGAGATAGAGAAAGGATGGGGTATTGCTGGCTTAGGTGGTGCGTTGATATTTGATTATAATTTGCTGAGCATTATTTTTTATGTATCTGCTTCTCTGTCTTCCTAATTGTGCCTCTCTTTCTCCTTACTGTGGATCAATGGAATGTATCATTTAGGTATGAACCTCAACGGGACGGGAATTCCAGCAAGAGATCAAGTCATTTCTACTTATTGCCAAGCACTAAAACAAAAGCAAATGCCACTATTATCCCCCAAAAATGCATCTCTGTCGATGACCATCCGTCCAGCGAACTATAATGAAGCCAAAGCATGGGCAGGTTTCTACCTCTCCTTCCTATTCTTCAAAAATTGTGTCATTGTTCATGGAGTCGCTCAACGTGCATCATCTGGTGTGGCAAGCAGTGCAATGGCCCATCGTGTAGCAAAATTATTGCCAGAGATGATGAGATTGACATGGAAGATTTGGGATGAGTACCCACCTCCAATCGACTATCAGGACAAAGATGATAATAATGTAGGAGTCAGCAAGCTGTAACTCTAATTGCACATTAAATATATTTACAATATGAATATCTTAGTCTGTACAAGAAAATACAGAGATGAGGATTGGAACCTCAAGCGAGACACAAGATGCGTATACAGCAAGGTTGGATTGAAGAAAAGTGACAAGGGGTATGTTCACGATTGGGACAGGAAAGCGCATGATTTCCTCCACGAGGGCATCAAGAAGGATACTCTGCCAGACTTCTACCAGGGATCAATGTAGATTATATTCTCAAGCATTTACACAGCTAGACGCAGGCTAGACGACGATCATGATTGCGCCTCCCTACTCGGTTGAAGGCTATCAATTTGTTTTCATATTTATATATCAATAACTACTTTTCTATTAGATTGACACCTGTATTACGTGCTGTAACTCTAATTGCACATTAAATATATTTACAATATGATTATCTTAGTCTGTACAAGAAAATACTGAGATTACGGTCCACCTACTAGTAGCCTGCAACATCTCAATAAGTTTTTCAATTGGAAGCTCGAACATGCACGAAAGTTCATCATCGCAACGTGTCCCATCCATTGCCAATGCTATTCTTTCCAACAATAACCTCTTGGATCTCAGATGCATCTCCCACTGGTTCAACTTATTCAACAATATTTCATCTCTATTAATGAGAGGTGGAGTTGTCATGCCTTTGGGCAAAGGAGAGACAGAATATGATCTTGACCTAGATCTTTCGTCCATGGCCATTTTTGCAGCAGCAACAGCAGCTTCTACTGCTATTGCAGATGTGTGATATTCTTCAGACAAATCCATGTTGCTAAAATCATCTGCGTGATCATCATCATCATTCAAGGCATTATTTGATGCAGCTGCTTGATCACCATCTGCTTCAATTCCGAAAGCCAGGGGATATTGATGGACTCTTCTAATTAATCCATGCACCACACCAAACGTAATCAGCCGTCGGTGATCGAAATAATCAAAAACCATTTTCCAATCTATACACATGTCAGTGTTATTTCCATTTTCATTTGATCCTTTCTTCGCTTCAGAACTGGCTTTGGATTCGGATGTTTCACGAGTCCTTAGTGTGTAGTCTACAAAATTCTTAGCGACAATCTTTTCGTTCAAATGGCCACTTGAAGGAGATGAATCTTGTTTGCCCTCAATTTTAGCCAAAAGCATCTCCCCGAAAGATTCGTCTCTACTGCAAGAAGAATATATTTGACTCAGAGCTTTCTTCATCAAGTCTATTTCCTTCACTTGCGATGAGTTCACACCTCTATGGTCACTACTTGTCGCCGATTTGTATGAAGTGCTGAGTGGTACATCTTCGTCTATGGAATGATCTTCCATAATTGTCATGTGTTCAGTTCGAGAAGGAAATGAACGAGGAGCTGACATTCCTTCTGTGTTGCTCCGCCAGGATGAGGTTCCTGGACTATTACTAAACAAATTTATGCTAGGGAGGGAGCTCACTTGTGGGTGAAGTATCTTGGCAGCATTGGTTGAGGGTGAATTTGGCTCCACGTGTGGTGAATTCCCGTCATTGTTGGCAGCGAGGTACACCTGCTGAGCCTTGCGTACATATTTTGCCTTCGCAGAGTACCAAAATGCAGCATCCAATATTTTCTCCTTCTCTTCGGCTTTCTTGCCAGTCGCTCCTGTGAAAAGCTCCGTTCTTTTACACTCATAGACATTGGAATAACGGAACACATCGACATGAGCCAACACTCCATGGTGTCGAAGCACACGAAGGCAGGCACGGACCATTTCCATATCGACTTCCGTGGAAATTGCAATCTGCTTTAAATATTTGCAACCATCAATATGAGGCACAATCCAGTTGATGGTCAGATCCCAGTCATACATTTGCAATTGCCACTCTGGCCGAAGTAGTACAGGGACGGCATAATCAGGAACAGGAAGGGTGGGTGGTGGTGGAGGACGGAACAACTGCAGACTTAACAAATTAGCATCGTCTAGTAAAAGGTGGCAACTTTGTTTCGAATTGAGCGATACAAGTATGTCCTCAAGAACAATCTGTATCTGTGGTCGAGTACGATGATGGGAGAGAAATTCAGACTCTACCTCCATATAGCGAAATGTAGATGATAAATTCGACAAGACTGGCCAATAGGGACGAGGGTCAACATTCCGTCGTAAGACAAATCCAACAGCAAAAAGGAGACTGTTGCGCTCATACCGTTGAGAATCACAGATAATCATGGGCCGGCTTAGAATGTGCATTCCATGGGTGGAAACAGTTATAGTTTGGTTCGCCAATTCGTTTCCCGTGATAATGTATTCGGACGTGGCGGCAAATATAGAGTTTTGCAGTAACTCAGTGTCAATTGTTGAAGTGTCTCCCTCGTGAGTTGGCTGGTTTGAGTTGGTACCTTTGGACGATGCCAAGGATGGGTTTCGACTATGTGCTGATTGTGCAGTCTTTTTAGTGGCATTATTCGTGCACTCATCGGCAACATCAGTGATGGAGACACCCGATTTCTTTCGCCGATGCGATGGTTTGCTTGGAACAGAATCGTTATTGGCAAGTGTTGATTTCCCCTCTGCACTCCTCTCTGTTCCTGAAGCAGAACCCACAGTGTTGGAAGCAGATGCATTACCATTTTGCCTTTTCTTAGGTTTGGGTGACCAATTCCAATAATCATCAGAACTTTGATGCCTGCTATCTGCATTATTAGGAGAAACATCTTTTCCGGTGACTCCTTGTGTGTTGAATCCATTATTGTCATTTCGCTTATCTCCTCCCACAACTGGCTGGTTCTCATCCTCCTTAGGCACAGGAATAAAAGCTCGGAAAGTTTCTTCCAATGCATCATGGACATCTTCATAACTAACATCGACATCAAAGTGCATAAATTTGTTTGGTGATTGGAAGCATACCTTGGGGCCCACGACAATATCAAACTCGGCATAAAACACACATAACAGGGGACATTTCGAAGGCGGAGGCGGACGAGGTAAGTTTCTACGATGGTCAGGATTTTGTGGGTCTGGCTGAATTGTTTTCTCAGCGTTATGATGCGTCTTTTTTTCGACAAAGAGAAAAGCACTTGCATTAGAATTTGAAGTTGCGAGGGGTGTAGAAGAGGTGCCCATGGAGGCAGCATCCGATGAAACCGGCACATCCAACGATGGAGGCGCCAAGTTCGACGGTATCTGCATGGACCTCGTCAGGCCAGCGGAAACTTTTTTAGAACTACCGCGACGGTAGGATCTATGATTGGGAACTGGGCGTGGCGAATTTGTGCTAGATTTTGAGGTGATTACACTGCCTGACGGCGATGATGGCCGCGGTACTAATGGTGCTGTGCCATTAATACTACTCGTGGAAACTTTATTCCGCGCTGATGATCTGGAGGAAGGAGATGGAGGAGAGGACGACGCTGCTGACGATGCTGGTGGAGGAACGGACGTCATCATGGATTGGTGTGGCTACCCCCTGGTTGCTGTTGCTGCTGTTGCCTCCTCTGATTGCCACCGCAGTTTCGTACCAGTTGCCGCCGCGCTGCCGTTGCCAGCGGCCATTGTGACAAATTGTGATGATTGTGATGTTGCGATTGTTGTGCGATATGGAAGATTTTGCTTGTCGCTGGAGGTCGTAGTGGCCAAGAAGAGTTATCTATCTAATACCGGTTAGAGGTTAGCTCAGGTGTTTTAGCGCGCTTCGTTAAGTATTGTTGGACATATCTCTAGGATCTAGGATCTAGGATCTAGGTACCCACCAATTCTCTAGATATCTCCCCAATCCCCAACCTACCTCTAGGTACCTAACTAGGTACCTACCTGACACCTACCTACTATGTCCAGCTATCTATCTGTCCTCTGTCCCCAAAGGTCCCCAATCCCCAACTAACTCCCCAACTTTCCCCAACAACTATGGTACGATATCGTATCGCGCTGATCTCCGCTCGCTCCTCGCTCGCTCCTCCACCAACTTCCCTCTGCATTATCTTTAGCATTTTTTATTAGCCTTCTCATGATTTAGCTGCATTTCGCATTTCGCATGACTTTGACAAATCCCAGAATGGTCCATGGCTTTACATAACAACTTACAATTACAACATACAATATACAATGAGATACAATGGCCTCGCTGGTTTTGCTACTACAAATTCTCAACGTGATTATCGTGATTTGTTCTGTATTAGTATATCTTCGACTCTCGGCGCTTGGATTGTCCCCAATCACTTTCGACGTGCCGGATCTCCCAACGTTGGAGGCAGATAATCGCCTTGCCAACGTCGCTGTTGAAAAGATAGGTGAAGGCGACCTGCTGTACCCCGAAACACTCGTCGTTACTCCCGACGAACAGTACGTCTTTGCCACTCTGGGCGATGGCCGGATTGTGAGAATCGAAACACCCAAGTCTTCAGGGGAACTTGCGTGGCACACTCTCGTTCGTACTGGCGATCCGGAAATCTACGGCAAAAACCTGGATGTTAATCATGGAACAAAAGATGCAACTCATCTGGAAGATTCTAAATGTGGCAGGGGAGGTCCGGCCGATGACAACAATATGGAGGCAAAGTGTGGACGCCCACTGGGTCTGTGGATGTCGTCACGAACCTCGGTTGACCCTGGTTTTACCTCGGAAGTTAGGAAAACAAGGCGTCAGGCTGAAGGTATAGATGAAGACGTTCTAATAGTTGCAGATGCCTACAAGGGATTCATTATGGTGACGGACATATATGGATCTGAAGCCAAAATGCACACTCTTGCAACGAGGGCCAATACCGACCCGCCAGACTACAACTTCTCCCTGTTGAATGGCATTGTCCAAACTCCTAGCAATGGACATGTTTATATGACAGAAACATCACAACAGTTTCAGAGACGGAGGATATTTCACGCAGTAATGGACGGCCACCCAACGGGACGCCTATTGCGCTATCGGCGTGAAACGGGAGTGGTGGAAGTAGTTGCAAAGAACATTTTCATGGCCAATGGAATCGCACTGACGCATGATGAAAAGAGTTTGTTGATTGTGAGTGGGGTGAGAATACTGAGATTTGATCTGGAAAGTGAAAAGATGGACCCCACGCCATTTGTGGAGGCGATGCCAGGAACAGGAGATAATATCAAGGCGATGGATCAATTGCCAAATGGCAAGAAGATGGGGTGTTACTGGGCAGCGCTTGGAGGTCCCTATAAGAAGCCGTTTTCGCTGCTGCATTTTGTTTCGGACAAGCCATGGATCCGCTCACTGTTGCTCGCAATAGTTCCTTACAAGAAAGTAATCGATTTGATACCAAAATGGACAGCGCTCGCAGTGTATGATGAAGAGGGCAAGTTAATAGAGACACTCATGGATGATGGCCAGATACAGGATGCAACCGGGAAGAAGAAAGGTGTGCCTGCGCCTTGGATTTCTGAGATGGAGCCTGTGGGAGATTATCTTTATCTTGCTAGTTGGTATAACCCTTTCCTGGCTAGAGTAAAAAAGCAAAGTATTGGATTATGAATAATTAATTTAAGAAATTGTAAATCCATTCGTGTGAAAGTCCATAGCCCTTTGGCTGTGGTTAAATCTGATTATCATCCCCCAACTTTCACTCTCTGCTGCATGACATGCTCCTCAACTCATGAAATGTTGTGTCAGCTTTATAATGCTAAATATCTTGACACAATCGTCCCAGCTGCCCAACTCAAAACATAATAAAATAGCTGGCCATATTCTCCCTCATAACTCCCCACTCCCTTAACTGCCTCATTATTTATGCAACCCACTTGTAATCACAATTGCAGCAAACGAAAATCAAGGCCAAAGTATCATTCCTAACATCACTCGTATCACTCTGGAAAAACACCGCCTCGTTATGCCCGCATTTGCCGCAATGGGCATTTTGACTCCGCGGAAGCGTTGGATCGTCACTAACAGCGGATGGTACGGTGTGGAGGACGTTCCCCACTTCTTTCTTTAGCACATTTTTGTAGATTAATTGGCCTTGAGAGAATTCGGTGTACCGACAGAGGCGGCATGCGTACATAAGCTTTTGCTCCCCTCGGTTTTCCTTTTATTTTCACAATAAAGATTATGTGGCATGAGTTCATCATAAAAAAGTGAGTGCCATGTCGATTCGTTCCACCCTGAAAATCATTGAAAAGTCATTTATCCCTCGTGCATATCACATAATATCACATGCACCCCAATCCAGTCATTCAAATATTTTTATGGGCACATCATATGTCTTCAGTGCTTATCAAACTCACCTTGGGATACAACATGGACGAATCGTGAGGACAAAATCTCATCAACAATGCTCCCTCATGATCCGCCGGGACCTCCACCGCGCCATCATCCAAACCCAAAATATCATCGGCGTCGAGCAGGTCGTCTTGATACTGCTGTAGCTGTTGCTCATTTTGATTATCCTCTTCGTCTTCGTCGTCGCCAAAAAGACCTCCGCCGGCGCCTCCTGCCATTTGCTGATTTTCTACCTGGCCCTGGAGTTCGTCTTGTTCGCTCATGGTGTCGGTGGGTGCGGGGATAGGATGATTAATCGGAAAGTGTGCGGGTGGAAAGTGGTGGTTTGCTTTGTTTTGCGGCTGGTTATTGGTCTTTATTGGTTATGGCTTAGGCTTAGGCTGCGTGCGGGCAAAAGAGGGGGCGGGTAGACACCCCTAACCTTTATCTAGTTAGGTATTGTTCCCACTGCCACCTGATTTATCGTTGACCCCCCCAAAATGGCGACCATAACAGACCCGCTAAAAAACGAACCATGGCGCCGCTCTGTTTTGTTTGGTTCGCAGTACTTCTCGTCCTCTCATTCCATCAGACTGATGTGACGGCCTTTGCTGGCCCGCATGCTGTGTATCTCTCTAATGAGTTCATTGCTAGCGCTGGTATAAATCGGCTCGATAGGTCACCATCTCTCATTTGTTCCTCATCATCCGATGATGACAACTGGGATCTTGGCGATTCGGCCGATGATCCCAGGGTCAATGCAATGAGATCCATGCTTGAATCATCCTGGGATGGAGTCACAATGGGCATCATCCCAAGTGGTCCCGAACAGGCCGCGGAGGCAGCTGGTGAATCTGTTGCTGATGCAATGGGAAAGAATAAAAATGTGATACTGATTGATCTCCGTCTTCCTAGCTATGACATTACCGAAGGCCCCAAAATGTATGATATCATGTCACCCTACACATTCGTTTCTTTCCTATCTGATAATCTACGTGAAAGGAATTTAATACGGAAGAGTCTTGTTTTGGTGAGCAAGAATTGACAAGTGTTCGGTATAGGACTTATCAAGCGTGTATATGCAATTTCTTACCGTTTGTTTGGTGTAAATTAATACAATTAGGTACGAAATGAAAAAGAGCGGTTGGAAATTGAGCGTGTACGATCTCAAAGGGATGGGCAAACAATAAGCAACGCAAAAGATGATGATATAGTAGAAGATGAAGCGCGAAAAACATCAGAAGAAGGGGGGAGTGAAGTCGACGACTTTAGGAAAAATCTCATGACCTCTTGGGATTCAACGAGTGATGACAACATTGTTACCGATGGAGGGGCGAAAGCCGGCCCTTTGTCTGAAAGGAAAGTATCTGAAAATGATGTCAACTCATCTCATCGCCTTTGGAGCATGGTGGGTAATGAAGAAATATCAGGTGGACCGGACATGTTTGATCAAGTGATTGGTGCAGCTGACAATAATGCTCGTCTTTCGGCTGATGAAGATGCTCTCATAATCCTTTCTCCGTACGACACAACTGATATCATATGCCTGCGGCGAATTTTGGGGCGGTATGGGCAGACGAGAACTGTCATCATTGTGAACCCACGTATGGAAGCGTTGCCAAAAGAACTAGATCCTGCCGTGCTGGTGTATGGAATCTTACCGCTTATCGCTGTATCAAAAGGGAAAGCTGCTGGGGATGAAGCAGGTCTCAAGGCACTGGTGATGAAACGATTTCCTGCTGATTGGCAAGTATTTTTGGATGTTGATGGAAACGGTTTCGTAGAATCAGCCCATCCTCCCCACGACGATGCTGATTTCTCCCGCGGAGAAACGCAGTATGGAGGCTCCGATAAACAATTCCCATCCCCTGACTGGATTGCTGAAAGAGTGCAGGCACACGTGAAGGGATTGCCAAAGCAATGATCTAATGTAAATTTTGTTTATGCATCCGCTGACAATTCTACCTGCACCTGCTGAGGCCTTACAACTCATCACCCTCTTCATTATTCTCTCCAGGTTGCAAAGAAGTAGAATTAACATCGCATGGTGAACCTTGACGCCGATGTTGCTGAATTGTGCGGCTCAAGAACATTTGTGCAAATGATACATCAAGGATTTGAGCAACGCTTCGACTAGAGACTGCATCTGCAATCTCTTCTAAAACATCCGCTTTTATGTCATTTATTACAAGCCACTGGTAGAAATACTCAACAGAAAATGGAACGCATTCTTGGATAAGAAACAATTGACAGAAGTCTGTCTTCTTCGAAGGTACGAGAAGTAAATTTGCTAGGATTTGAACATCATGATGATGAGTTGTTGAATTTCTCTATTGTTGGCATACAATATAGCAAGATAAGTCGACAGGTTGTTGAATAAAATAAAACACTGCACAGCTCAGCAAACTTACTTTTTCGAGGAAACCAAAGCATGTCGCAAGACCGCGTCCAATAGAGTCACATTTGCATGAGAGATGTTGCCACAATGCGATAGGCAAACCTCTCAGAGCATTAATTGCGGCAGCTGTTATCTTTTCGTTAACAACACATGAAAGCTGAATGCATCGAAAAAGACTGGACAAAGCTGATTCCAAAAGTGAATCATCAATGGAAGGCAGCAGATTCGGGTAACTCAACAACATTCCAAGAGTAGTGCAAGATCCCCAAGCATGCTTTTTGGCCCCAATTCTCTGCTTCCGAGTGAGCCCCCTCGGTGACTCCCCAACAGCATCATCTAGTGCAAATTCGATTTTTGCTGATAATGTTGATAGTAAAGACCTGCATATATCAATCGCTGTTGATGCACCTGAGAAATATTCTGGACAGTACACAAAGTACGCAGTGTGGCTTATGCTTCTGATAGCATTTGCTACAACCTAGCGAATTAAGAAGTACAAGGTGAGGTAAGACTTTTGTATAGTATAAAAACGCTACAAGAATGAGATAAGAGTATTGACCGACCTTTTCGTCTTTGTCGCCAAGACAATTGCAAACTGAGGGAAACAGTTGTTTCATTGAAGGAAATATAGGTGCAGATCTTACTCTGAAGTATTCTTTCAGAGCCAACGCAGTGTTTCCAATAGCAAAAAGTGCCTTGAGTAGTAACAGGAGAAAAGGAAGGATGAGCATACAAATGGTTGTATCCAAGTAAAAGCAACTGATAGACTCTTACCATGCTCCGTACTGACGCAACTTCATCCGTAAGTGCATTTACCATCGCTTCGCAAATCTTGCAAGTGAAAGAAAGCACAAAGTCGTCAGAGAATGTCGCATCATAATTGATGCTATCTTCTTTTTCGCAAAGCGTGTGGCCAATACAGGTAGTGCAAAGATCGCCGATTGCCTTGCAAGAAGATACTCTAACACTAGCAATTTTCTCTTCGTTGGCAGAGCACAATCCGAGGATGGATTCTAGAGGTGTCCAATCAATGGGAGACACTTTCACACTGTCTGCATCTAAGAGGAACAAACCAATCCAGTCATCTTTCAGGAGTGACCCAAACGAGGAAACTGCACAAGCTCGGACAGCTGCAGAATGATCTTCCAACGCAACAAGCAAAAGTGGGCAGAAAGACTCATGAATTACTGAAAAGACAGTGCTGTTCGATGTGCAGTCGGCTAAAAAGGATTTCCTGCCAAGAATAAAAGACTCAATCAGCTTCAGCCCTCGTACCCTTGAGTCCACATCATTTTGACTTCGACATTGAACGACACACACTTCACAAAAAGAAGCAAGATTGTATGGCTCTCGTGCTAGTGTCCATGGTGATCTATTTGCCAGGGCAGATAACATTTCCACTCGATTTGTTGATGTAGGTGATACCCAACATGAATCAGTCAGTAAAGACCCCACAAAATCATATGATGAAGCATCAGAGAGCCATTTTTCAGCAGGAGCAGAACATGTTGTATTTTTTTCCGTATTAGATGTTTTGGATCCGAGACTTTCTATGATGGCATTGCTGGAATTTGACAAGGCCTTGTACAGCATTGTACGCTTCAGCTCAAGTTTTGTTATTGATGGCTTGCTTGCAATCGCTTTTGCAGAACAGACGTAAATATCTCCTGCGCACTGCACAAGCCTTGATGCTGGTTGAAGGAGAACATAATTTTCGCTATTGAAAGATAAGCTCATGCATAACTTTCCTGTTACCTCAGAAACTTGCTTCATGACTATCTCTATAGATGATGAATGGAGTGACATGTCCCCTCTGGATGACCATCCGCAAGATACTCTGCCTTTTATTACTGTCATCAGATTGAAGGTGCAATTCATTACGTCCAGCAGAGCATTCCGAACACGTGACGAAAAATTCCCTCCACTCATTGTCATCGATGGTCTTCCTTCTCCAGAAATCCATAAAGAAAAAGGCATGACAGTTAGCAGTGTCAATGTGGCACGTAACGCACTTGGTAAAGCAACCCAACACTCGTTTTCAAAGTGTTCACTTCGCAAGGCAGATGTGCCTTCTCCCAAAATTGATAGCAATGGTGACTCTTTCGCAGCAGATTTTTCAAGAAAAAGGTGCCACTGGCTTGCAGACGCACTTGGATATGCCAAGCAAAGTAATGCAAGAATAGTAAGGAATTTTACACGGTAGCTTTGGAGTTCTTCTCTTTGAATCATGCTCTGAAGCTGACGTGCAACAGTAGCCACATCAATTTTGTATGCATCATTCTGGATATTCTGAACCTTACTTTTTCTAAGCACAGACAGTGCATTGAGGGCAGCGGCCATGGATTTGCATGAGATCAAAACTTTCATGTTGGTAGTATTTACAGACGATTGTGTTCCGTTTTCAATCGACTCGCATGACCACTCCCAAAAAGAGCCTATTGCGCGTAGTGTTCTTGACCTCAGGGGGTTGACCCTTTGGTTTTCTTTACCATCCGGCAAGACGTCTACAACGAGTGGCGCTAGGATCGCAGCAGCGTGTTTAGACAGTTGAGCAGTGCTGCCTGTCATTTTTTGATCGATGTATTCGAAAGATGTCTCCCAAGTTGGGTCTTTTAGAAGCAAGTATATACATTCCATGGCCCCATAGCAGTAGTTTATTTTTGTTGAAATCGATATAGCCGGGTGTTCCTCTTTCGCCAGAAATTCAAGAAAAGGAAGTGCCGTTTGTTTCACAACTAGATTCACAGTTTTCTCTGCTCCCCATGGAAACAGTGGGCCCCGGCTGTCCATAGTATTTTTGGAGCTGGTATGAGACGTACACGCATGCATTGTTGAGATCGCAAGAATTTTTGCTAGACATGAGAAGAGAGTTGCTTTGCACAAGATTTCATCAATACTCTTTGCATCACCATCAAAAAATGATCCTCCTTCAGATCCCAGTATATCCAATAATATTGATGCAAACTCGCATAGACGTAAATCTGTCATTGCTTTTGGCCGAGTAAATTGTTCTTTTTGTAATTGTTGTTGATTATGAATGAGTGATTGAAGACAACGCAATGCGGCCGAGGAAATTATAAGTATGAATTGAAGGCATTTGTATTTGCTGTCCCTTGATCGTGATAGTAGTTGTATTTGGAGTAGCAATGAGTATGATGCCTCCCATATCATAGCATTGGATATATTTGGCAGTGATTTTGTTGAGTCGGATTCGTGGAAAGAATATGAATGCTGTAAGAAAGTTGTTGGATCTGCTACATCAAAAAGTGAAGCTGCCAGTTGTTCTAAAAGAGAACTAAAACATCTTAGCTCTTCTGCATTCGCCATTGCGCCGCTTTCGACGTTTCTCTTGTCTAGAAAAGAAGACGCAATGACAGTTTCGAGCTTTTTCAATGCCCCATACACGGTTGTTTTGGGGGGAATATTGCCTGTGCCATTGACAGCACGCCTTCTCCAGCTGTCTCCGATTCCCTGAGCCTGGGAGTGATTGCGACCTCCATAGCTCGCGTTGGATTTGCTTTTGTTCGGCGACTTCGGTCGTCGGCGCGTTGACGAAGAAGATGGTGCCGACAATAATGGTCCAGCATTATCCTCGCGCCGTATGGCATCCCAGCGACTCGGTCGTGATTGAGTAGTCTGCTGTTCACTCATTCCCCATTCGATCTCGCAGATAAGAACCGTTGACGCCAGGAACAACGGGTAGCTGTTGCTCTTCCCTGTTTTGTTTCTTTCTCGGTGGATTTTGTGGTTAGGGTTGTTTGTTGTTTGAGCATGGCTTGAGGTTGTTTGTTGCGGGCGGGGGGCGGGGGCGGGTCGCGGGTCGCGGGTCGCGGGCTATCGCGCGCGGGGGTGCTGAATTATCTTTTTGGCCGCACCAGCGGGCTGGCCCGACAAAAAGAGGGGGGAGAGGAGAAGACAGGATGGAGAAGGTAGTTCGTATGGATTTCCACCAACAGAATCAAATGAACAAAAAGTGACAGCCTCTCTAGAGGCACCCCAGGCATAATGCAGCACAATCTATCTGATGTTATCCTCGCGCATCACAGGCGGCGGCTGGCGTAGAAGAAATCATGAAATGGTAATGTTAGCACGATCCGCACGTTTTATAAAATTACAGGGCAAGGCTCGTACTAACCCCTGCTTCTTAAGTTTCTTTTTTATTGTAACCATGGCAGTAAAGATATGGCGATCGGCAATTGTTGTATAGTAAATTAATACTTAATAGTTTAAAGAAGTTCGTCAGTGTCAGCCAATGAGTACTATGAGTGTATGTGTTGCCTTCTTAATCTTAACTTCAGCGGGGTGATTATTCAGCTGAACAATGGTTTGAGTGAAACAGTCCAGTGATTTCCACAGCGTTCGGAACTTAAAGTAGAAAAGGCCTTGAACTTGTGGCCAATATCATTTCGAAGCTAGATACACAACATTTTCTGTCACTTGGATACCTTTGGGAATTGGTATCTTTCCTGCTCTTGGTCTTGTTTCCAAGACCTCTCGCCATTATATGTGTATGATAGCTCTGGTTACCAGACATCATGCAATAGTTTGTTAGATAGATATCCGCCAACAGAGATACTGGCGGATAAAACAGGGGCTAGTGTATGATAGCACTAACCCCTAAAAACAATCAGAAACTTCTTTGTCTCTGGCTTGATGCAACTTAGCCTTTTTGTAGTATATCTCTCAAATTTCTGGGTCTCGAGTATGCAACTATTGTCTACTCTATTCCGAGGCCACCCCCGTTGGTGCTGCATTCAAAGAGGGATCCACAAGTCTTTGAAGATAACTGACGGATTTTTCATGAGGTATTCTATCGTCATCTAGACTATTAGGATGATATTCCAAATGTAATATTCTCTGCTCTGAATTCAGGACTGGTTCTGCTTGGGGTTTCGTTTTTGTTTTTGTTGGGAGATTGACTTCTCATATGTAGCAACAAATAGTAGTCATAATTTTGCTGTATCCCAATTTCTGGCTTTTGTTTGATTGCAGAATAGCAATGCTATTTTCCAATAGTCGCCGTAATTGCTATTTTGAACGAAATACTTTCGTAAGTGGCTGTATATCATCACTTTAATCATCCGTGTTTGATGTACAGAATTTGTTGTAATACATTAATACAGATTTCTCTGCTTTTGATTCATCTGAGTGATGAACGCTCCATCTAATTTCAATCGTGAGGTTGAGAAAGTTGGTGCTTTTTATGGATCTTCGACATCTCAAGGCAGGATGCCCAAGTTATCAGTGTCTTCTTTGAATTGACGGTATCATATATGAATCATACTAGTAACACTAACACTACTAACACCAGGAGTGGTATTGGTTTTTGACATTTTTGTAGTATGAGCATATGTATCTCACGTCAGTAGAAATAAATCATTGTCCTGATTACTGCTGTTGGGCGGTGTGCACATCGATGTACCAATTTGATGCTTGAAAAAGTATTATGAGTCAAGCAGCCTCTACAATCATTTCTATATCTATATCAAAGTTGAGAGGTATATTTCCATCTTCTGTCAACTCTTTGAGGAACTTCTTTTAAGATATACAGGCTGTGCTCTGTATCAATATTAGTATGCCTTGAATGTGTATCTGCTGTAAATAATGGCAATGATCCAAAATCTTTGAGCCTCTTCTGAAAATCATCATTAACCTGGCATTTTCCTGAGAATATAGATACCAGAGCAACAAAGTTAGATGCACATGCTATCAGATTCCTTCTTGGGATGACGGTATCATTTTCGTCCATTCAAGCTTTGTGATTTGGCATTTAAAATGATACAATCTCTGTTTGCACTACTCAACCTCAGTGTGTGATTTTTGAGTACCATTTTTAATTGAATCAACATGTCTTTACTAGAGTGTTGATGATTCGTGTTGCCGTAGCTTGAGTATCAGTCATGTAGTTGGTGTTGATGCTTCATTTGGCAATTTTGTTGATTTCGATTCTGTATGCAAAAGTGTTTATTGTTCTCTGTTGATTGACTATTATGTACAAACATGCACTCTCGCTGCCTAGACATCCCGGATTCCTATGGTCAAGGTATATGGAAGGAGAAGGAGTAGGAGTAGGAGGAAGTAAGACTAGGCTTGCTAGGCTATCTAGGGTACAGTATGATACCTTCCCACGCTTTTTGAATGACAGAGTCAGCATGAAAGTGGAAAAGGCATGCGGTATTGCTGAGTACTAAAAAACTCGAAGAAGAAAGTAAAAGACTAGCAAGAAATGTATCTAAATAAATCAAAATGGAGGTCAAAAGGGTCAAAAGGGCTCCAAAGTAAACCACCCGTTATCATTGATGTTCCAATAGTGTCCAATAATATAAAATAAGATCCATTGTATTTCAATTAATATATTCTAATTCAAAATAATTGCCAATACAATCCAATCCAATCACAAAATAAACCATAATCACATGCCCAATGACAATACAACAGTCGTAGAATAGAGCAGGTGAAGAGAGTATTGTGGGATGGGAATGTGTAGAATGTCCATCTGATTTCTATCCAAATTTGACAGAAGGCTGTCAAAGAATCATGTCTGGGTAGCTTTGACAATGCACCCATCCTGGTGTGGCATTTGAAACTGCAGTGGCTTCTGTAGATGCTTGTTTTGGAAGACAGTCTCCACCCAGTATGTTGTAATGTCCGATAATAATGCCTGTATCTACAACAACAGCGACAGCATTTTGGAATAGGTGGAAGAGATATTTCCACATTGCCATTGCATGTGATTGTTTAGATAATACCATGGGGGCACAATTGCATGTGATGGCAGTGTTGTCGTAATTGTCTAGGCATAACCAATCCAATGAGGGCAGAAGTATTGTGAACAGTGTTGGGCCAAAATTTGATGGTGTGCCTACTACAACTCCATACTTAATGGTGGAGGAGGCAGGAGCAGATTGCATGTTGTTATTTTGGTACCAGCAAACAATTACAGCCGCCATATTTCTTCTATCAATTTCGGTTATAGCTGAAGGAGTGCCACTCTCTACTCTGCCCAATACAATCCAATGAGGGAGGGAACTTTGTTGGAAGGGCCGTGGCAGATGTAGATGATGTGCCTAGTAATGGCAGGAGCTTTGGTGTTTGATTGGCAGTAGAAGATATATCAGTAGCTCCCAAACAAATGCAGGAAGATGATTGCAACATTATCATCCGAGAGGGGCAATATGCCACTGCGTATTGCCACTTCTTTTGCGGGCCAGCTGTAATTGGTTTGAGTTTATGCCTCTTGCCTCTGTTCTGCCTGCTCCGCTAGAGCCTGTCATACTTTATCTAAGCAGCAACCGTTTTGGACACACACTCGGCTAGTTGCTCTTTCACTTGGAATATAGCTTGTCCAAAGATAAGACTGAATATTTTGCCTTCTAAAAGCTATGTGGAACTAATTGCTAGCAAGTTGGCTCAAATGCAGTAGAGGCTCCCTTGATGTAAATGGGACAGCATTTGGGTGAGCTTTTATTTACGGGAGTTTCAAGAGGGATGTTTGCCTCCATAATGATATATCTACCATGCCAGTTCAACTAGCTACCAGAAGATGGATGAGTTCATAGCTTTACCAAGTATGATAAGCTCTTGTCAAAAAATATCTCACTTCCTGGACAAAGAAGGAGTATGAAAAACTAAAGAAGAGTCATCAAATGACTGTTCAGCTTCAGCAACTCAATGATGATAGTTTTGGTTCTGAGCTATTTGCAAGTTCCAAGGTAGAGTCACTTGCAAAGAGAATGAATATTCACATCATTCAACATAAATTCGTTGAAAGATTGTTGATGGGTGATAAATACTTTCAACGTGTATTCTTGATAAATTGTTAGAGGTAGACAACAAAGCATTTGACATTGTTTTGACAAAGTATTCTACTAAAATTCTACACTCCATATTCGGTCTTATGGAAGAAGCAATTACATCTATGACATCAAATGTTTAGAGAGGATGTTTCGTGATTATTGTTGTTGGAGAGCCACAAGTTCAATGAGTCAGTTTGAGCAATCTACCACGTAAACTGTAAAATTACAAAGCTTGTTGAAGTTCTCAAGACTATGCTCAATGGTTGCATATATGCGTCAATGAAAGAAATGATAGCCTTTTCATTACAATGATGCAAAATATGGCTGAAGGCGGGCATTCGAGCAACAAAAGATGATTACTGTCTGACAAAAAGCAATGCCAGTGATGCATTTGATTTGTTTGAAGAGTTGTGTTTCAAGAACGATGATAGATCATTTGTTGCTCCAGAATATCAAGAACCATATTATCCCAGCGAAATTTAATTTGCCAATTCTGGTGGCCTCCATCGAATTACTCAGAAATTCATACCGTGGTCAATAGAAATATTTAGATTCATTATAAATTGCTTTGTTACAAGAAAGAGAATATTGTTAAGAATAGAAGAGAATACATCAGTTTGTCTTACTAAGCTAAGAAAGGACACAATGTTGCTCTTATCAACATTCAAGCTTGTTGTTGAAAGTGAAAGCAAAACAATTTCCATCGACAAAGCAATGCTTGAAAAGGTCCACTTGAGAATTGCAGAGTTTGTATTTTGGTTGTACACCAAGCAAAGAAACGACAATGAGTTCAATAAAATCAAAGCTTTGACAAGTAATAAAACGAATATTTCTTTTTGTACTGTTATGCAGGCTGACAGCAAGGACTGGCAGGAAGAGTTGAAATCAATCAGCACTGTGAAATTGCTAAAAGATCTAGGCTTTGAGCCAAAAGCTACAGAAAGGTAAGATCCAATTTTAGAAAAGGGGGGGATACAAAAAGCCATGAAAAGGCTTTGAGCGAATTTAGTGAGAAGGGAAATAATCCCACAGAAGCAAGACTGACTAAAATAGAATGTGCGGCGGTCATCACTTTGGTCTTTGACAAATGCATTGGTGGCAGCAGAAAAGTCAATGATCTACAACGAGGGATCAAAGGAGAGATTGACAAAGGGTGATCCAACGTCGTGTTATTTTGGAGGTACATTGAGGAGAATATTGCCAAGATGCAAAGGGTTGACAAACAAACTACTGGACCACCACGTCCCATCACACCGCCAGCTTTTAATTGATTGTTGTATCATTGTGTATGAATGATTTATATTAGAGTGTTGAATTATGAAGAATCATTGTGTTTTTCAATAATCTCTAGCATGCTGGTTGGGAATGAATGATAAAATAGTGTTGGTGCGATAAGAATGTGCGGTGGTGGGCAATGAAAAGAAATAAGACAAGTTGATGGCACAGTCTTGCTTTGTCTTAGCTCAATGGCCACAAAGCCGATTCACTTTGTCAAAAACGCCGGAATAAATGACAAAATTCTGAGTCACTATCGCTAGCCTTGAGCGCTAACTAAAGTCACCTAATACGTGACCCTATATAGCCGTCACAACTCACATCTCACATTCATTGCTCGCCCAACGCTCAACTAGGTATTGTATGCTCTGCCTTAGAGGGGGCATCGAGCTTGGTTTCCGGGGGCTCTGCCCACAGGAATGCCCACGTGAAGTCAGGGCCTCTTATCATACATGACAACCTGGTGATGTTAAGGTTGAGGCCAAAGCTAAGGATAGGATGGACAATGATGCTGGAGAAGGGGAAGGAGGAAGAAACAAACATCAAGGAGGAAGAGGAGAAAGCCAATAAGGAAGAGGCGGCAGTGGAACCAGTGACAGTGACACTGCCTGGTGCTGTAGCTGCTGCTGCTGCTGACAGACTACTGATACGGAGGAGGAGGAGGATAATGTTGATGCTTTTGGCAATTATGCTGACGACACTCCAGCATTAGGGCCTGTCACTGGCCTTGAGGTAGTAA
>JAZGVS010000029.1:0-26660 GCA_037356235.1 Bacterosira constricta
AAGATGGCTTGGGCAGCTTCACGAGATTCATTCTTGTTGCTGTCAGTGAGTAGACAAGAACCGCTGCCTTCGCTATCACTACCATTATAATGTTCTTGTTTTTCTTTCCAATTCTTGGCCCCATGCTTAATACAAACTCTCATATTCGTGGCTTGACTGTTGCATTCTTCAATGCTGCATTGTGTGTGCTTTCCTCCGACACCACCTGACGTTATGGAATTGAGACTACCGAGCGAGGCGGATGGATTGAATTTGGCCATCTCCATGGGACAGGAATGTGCCGTTGCCTTCTTTCGGTGGAAGTGTTGTTCTTGCTTTGTGGTGGCTGCACCTATGAGTCGCTTGCTCAACTTTGATCTCACACCAGAGACGGGAAGATCATTGAGTTTCTGCCCTGTCAAATTGTTCAAATCGTGTTTATCATTGACGGTTGAGGGAGATGGAATGGACTTGTTTCTAGTGGGCTTTGTCGGGCGAGCATTGATGCGTCCTTTTTGGGTTTGTCTTGTGACATTTGCCCCATGCCTCTTGCAGACTCCTCCCTTCTGAGCATAATTAGTGCATCCTTCTTCACTGCATCGTTTGACTTCTGCCCCATGCCTACAGCAGACTCCTTCTTTGTAAGCACCATTTGTGCATCCTTCTTCACTGCATCGTTTGCGCCTTGCCCCATGCCTACAGCAGACTCCTCCTTTCTTAGCATGATTGCTGCATCCTTCTTCGCTGCATTTTTTTAATTCTGCGCCATGCCGGATGCAGACTCCTCCTTTGACAGCTCTGCTGGTGCATCCTTCATGGCTGCATCCTATGCGCTTTGCCCCATGCCTGGTGCAGACTCCTCCTTGGCCTTGGACAACTATATTGGTGCATCCTTCATGACTGCAAAATCTAACTGTACGCCTCACTTTTTTTACAGGAACCTCCCCATTTGTAGTCAGCTTCACTTTCCGCTTGGGTGGCATCTTCTCGTGGTACGTGGAGGATGATGATGAAGGTGGGCGATATTATTCTCTTTGCCCAACTTTCAAATAGAAGAGTGGCGCAGTAGCAGTAGTGAAATTGATGGGGTGTAGAGGGGTGTAGTATCGTAGTAGTACGTCGTAGGTAGGGCCGTATGAGGTATTACTAACTAACGCTATTACCTGCTATTATGCTGCTGTGATGGCTGTGATGTGGTGCGATGGTGCGGAACATCGATCTCTCTATATATCAGAATCAGAATTGTTGATTGTTGTTCATTGTTCTCATAGGTTCTCATTGTTCTCACATACATAATATTCACGCGCAGCGCGTGGCGCGTAGGCTTGGCGCATGAGCGCACGCGCTCATTTGGCGCTATGTACTACGAAGCTTCACCTAGTTAATTTAACCTAAATACCTTACAACATAATATGTGCGACGGCAGCACGCTCATTTCTTAGATTCGTACTAGTTCCTATGTAAATACTACGTATGATTATTTTGAGCGGGGCATGAGCGCAGTGCGCTCATTCGGGAAGAAATATCGACGACAAGCCTCGCTCTAGAGAGAGAGCACCCCCTGGTGTTCGGTCTTTGTCTCATTCCACATAGCTGATTCAATATTAATGATACCATGTCTACGAGAGCTGTGGTATGTATTAGGTGGGGGGGGGGTGAAGGTCTATTTAGAGACCTCGGGTAAAATGATCTACTGCGCCATATAGCCCGCGGAAACTATTTTACGACGAGACCTATAGCTGAGTATTTACCGATCTGACGGTGATAGGTAGGTAGGTACGATAAGCTTTTGGTTTTGAGTTCTTGTGCTGTGTCGCTTTGCATGTCCGTCATATTATGTCCGGCAGTACTATTATTATTTGTCCGTTGATAGTCCGTTATGTTGACGTTGATACGGTACAAGCGGGATTGAGATTTGAATATCTTTTGGCGCAAACAAGAACAAGTTGTTATTACGATATCTTCCATCTCTGCGAATCCGAAGTTTTTGCGCGGAGACGATCATCATGAAGAAATCGACCGACATCAGCTAAAAATTGTACAGGATAATTACCACGACCGCCACGATAACGATGGATATTGGCGGAAAGCAGCAAACCATGAACCGGGCGACCCAAAGTAATTAACCCCCCTCTAAAATGAAAGCGAGCCATCGCCGCGCCGCCGCACCTACGGCCGACAACAACAAGAACGATGCCCCCGCTCTGATCGACGAAGAACAAATCCGGCTCTCCACGAGCAACAGTAGCAATAACGACGACGATGACGAAGATGAAGAAGAGATGATCTCACTCGGATTGACGAGGGAGGATAGTTTGCTACTTGCAACCAGTAACAGCAACGAACATCAGGACAACGGGAACAACAACGCCACCAATGTCAGTGGCGACATTGATAACAACGACAACAGCGCTCCAGGCATAATATCCATGGTGGGAACCAATCGCTTATCGGCGTATCCTGCCACACCCGCCGCCGCTGCTGCTGCTGCTAGAGGTGCCGCGAGTCGTTTGCATCAACCTCACCCAAATGGTGGCGGCGCGCCCACGCCGATACGGCGAACTCCGGGTGCGAGCGCGGCGCAGCAGGTGAGGCATCGGCGGACTCCTGGGGCGGGACACCCGCACAATGTAAGTAGTCACACACAATACTATTGGATTTGGATGCACTTCTCTGCTTGATAATATTATTTCCGAGTCTACCATCTGCGAGAGTTGACTGTGCCGCTTGACTATTTTTTTGTGCATGTTTGAAAAATGTTTGTTTGAACGTAGGATTGCCCGAAAAGAAGGGGGAAGTTCTTGACGAATGCTGTTCAATAGTTCTATTGATAGTTTCATGTTCAGACTTTTGTTTTATTCGTCTGTATATCCTGGATAGAAGAGGGGCCGGGGGCCGCTTTGGTGAATGCTGTTCCAAAAGATCCATTGGTAGTTTCATGTTCAATCGTTTGTATTCATCATTCGTCATGTTCTCGTTATGTAATCGTTGCTCCAGCTTGAATCAATATTTGTATGTATGTATGTTTGAAAACATGTTTGTCTTATTGCATTGATGGGATTCTGGGCGCGTGATTGCCTGGAAAGAAGAAGGGCTGGGGCAGCTTTGATTAATGCTGTTCTAACAAAGCTATTGATAGTTTCATGTTCAGCTTTTGTTTTATTGTTCATGTATTGTGTCATTGCTTTGTGAACTTCTCCCGCATCAAAATATACCTCACTTCTCTCAACTTTTCCCATATCACATGGCCAATTGAATGAAACTCATTTTCTCTCTTCATCATCTCCTGACATTCAAACATTTTACAGGACGCAGATTTTGGTCGCAGCCATGCCAGAACGCCCGTCATGTCCGGAGGCGGTGGCAATCGACAAGGAAAGACCCCACACAAACTTTCATTAGCTTCCTCGACTGCCCTCGTCACCCCCTCTAATAAATCTCAGAATACCGCTACAACTGCCATTATGGAAACACCCACTCTAAACAATACCAGCAACAACAATGGCATGAACCAACGACAGCTCTATACACCTGCGCACTTTACTCTCGCCAAGAACCTTGATCTGGACCTGCACATGACTAATAATCGTCCTGATGCCTTCTCGCCCGCGACCATTCGTATGACGGAATCGCTCGAGAAGTTATTGACGGACGATGATGATTTGTTGGTCCAGCAGCAGCCTCAGCAACAAGCATCAGCCCAGCAGATGCAAGAAAAGGACATGGCTAATAATCGAAATATTGTATTGGAAACTAACAACCATGGCAATCGCACTGTCGCTCTTTTCGATTCCTACGAGGCTCAGGAATTATCATACCCTCACCCCAGGACTCAGGAATCCGATACCATCGCCATGGCTGGTCGCGGTCGTGGAGCATTCCGTAGGATACAATCAACATGCTCGTCTTCTGAGGACAGCGTGGACGATGAGGAGATGCAAGAGATCAACCATAACGGTACTGCCGGTGAGGATGGGACGGATGAAGTGGAGGATGACATGTCGTCGCAAGAGGACGAGGCGGAAATTTCTCTGATTAACGACGATGAGGAAGATGACTATGACGACAATGGCAACGATGATGGCAACGGAGAGGCCAATGCCAGCCGACCCAGACCATTAAACTTTGGTGGACTGTCGAATCTGAACACGTCAGTGGATTCAGGACCATCCTTGGCAGTATCGGCATCCAGCGGCGGGGCATTCGAGCCTGCCAACAAACGGGTTGTTCCTACCACCACACCCAGAACGCAACGGACCATGACGAGGTATGCGATGACTCCGACCGATCATTCGGCTGGTGGGGAACAAGGCCATCATCATCATTTGAACCAAGGTCAGGGTGGAGGCATGTATTATACACAGCCGCAGCAGCAGCAAGGATACTTTCACCCAAGTGGAGGAGCAGAGGGTATGGTAGGAGGGTATCCTCTTCATAATCCAGCTTCCAACATGTTGTTCAATGAACAACAACCCCTTCATCCACCTCAGCCACACTTCCAATATTCTCATCCTCTACCGGATCATCATCCGTATGGACCACCACCGCCACATCATCAATCACCCCAAAATTTTCACCTGCCAACCGGTGTGGTGTCTCCCGTGACAATCCCCCCAGACTATTCTCATGGCGCATACCACCATCATTCTTATGGAGGTACTGTTCCAAATAATTTTGGTGCAGGAGGTTCTTATCCGCATCATCAATCAATGCATACTATTCAAGGGGCAAATGTTGGCGCAGGAGGAGGCGATCATTGGGGACAACACGCCGGTGGTGGTTTCGATGGTCCTGCTGTTGGCTTTGACCACACCATCATGTCACAGCACCATCATGGAATGCACCATCCTCATCATCAAGGAGGGATGGGAGGCATCATGTCCATTCCTGGACATGAATCTCCCAACTTTTACCATGAAATGCCAGGTGGCGGGGCGGTATCTCCGTTCACTAATCCACATCCTCCTCCTTATTCTACTCATGCTTCGCCTTCACATCACCACCATCATCCCACCCATTATGCCCATAATTATCCTGTTCAACACCCGCATCATCAACATTATCAGGGAGCAGCTACAGGCATTCATCACCTGGGCGCGGCCATGCCGGCCGCTGTTCGACCACGTACCAAGTCCAAGGAGAACAGTGGCCGTCCTTCTCGAACGAATAATCATCGAAAGGCGGGATCACCGCTATCCCTAATATCATCGGAACACCAGGGTAGTGTTGGTTCGCCTACTGGTAAGATGCGTTCCCGCAAGGACAGTGCAATAAGCGTCAATAGCACATTTAGCGGCGGAGATGAACAACCGCAACAGCAGGGAGGTATTGCCTACGGTAACAGTCATCAACAACAAACAATATCTTCTCCAAATAATTCTTCACAGTCTGCTTCGATACTGAGACACACATTGCCTGGTTTAAATGCGAGTGCATCACCAGAGAAAGGGATGGATCGTACCAGTGATTGGTTCCATCCTGCAAACAATCAGAATAACAGACAGCATAAGATGCGGGAGAATTACAACAGTCCGCAACAACAAATCCATAAGGGACGAGGAGGGAAGAAAGGCAGCAATGAGATGCCAGGGGCAACGATGACAACGCAGAATATCTCTGGACCCGGCAGCAGTCGACTCTCTGTTGCAGAGAGGAATCAGCAGCAGCAGGGGATGAAAAAATCCAACAAGCAACCAAACCGCCAAGCACCACACGCCCTTGATCTCTCGCAGCTGAAACCCAATGATGGCACTAGAACAACTGGACCCGGTGACGGCGGTAGCTCCGACTTTAATGACGACGCCAAACATCCTCAAGGAGAATTCATGGTGGAATCTCCCACAGAACGTCAAGCCTTCAAGAAATTCGGTCAACAATTTCGCCAACGCGAAAACGAATCCTTAGCTGCCGCACGAGATTACGCATTGGCATGCCTCTCCGAATCTAACAATGGAATTTATTTACCCCCCGCGACGCATTGGCGGGTGTACCTCGAATTGGCCGATGTGGTCAAGCGTTCTAACCGAATCGAAGATGCAAGGGGGTATTATAGGCAAGCGTGCAAGTTGCAGCCGTGTGCTAGTCAGGGTTGGCTGGAGCACAGCAAGCTGGAGGAGGAGAGTGGCAATTTACGTAAATGTGCGGCTATTTTGCAGGAAGGGTTGCAGCATTGTACAACGAATGAAAATTTGCTGATTCGAGCTGTCAAGTTTTATGAAAGAATGGGGGATTTGAACCAGGCGCGGCAGTTGTTGTCGAGGTTAAAGTATTGCAGTATTGATAAGTCGTGGAAGACCATGTTGGAGGGGGCGTTGTTGGAGGCCAGAGCAGGCAGATACACTATGGTGAGATAATTATCATTGGTTTGTCTTCTTGATTTTCTTGTTCTTGTATGTTTGGTATTTATTGCTCATGTTTTATTGTTGCGTCAATTCTTTTTTTACTATGTGATTCAGGCGAGGGAAGTCCTGAAATTCCTCACACACAATGTTCCATGGTATGGTCCCTTATATTTGGCTCACACCAAGTTGGAACGCGATTATGGATTGTCCCCGGAGGCATATTCTATTGTAGAAAAGGGGCTGAAGGAACTCCCTCGCTATGGCCCGCTCTACTTCCAGGCTTTTCGTCTCTTGGAAAAAGAAGACCTCTCTCAAAAGGCGTTTGACCTGCCTCGCACCATGGTAATGGTTTCACGAGCAGACAGTATTAGTCGAGAATTGCTGTGGAAGGTCCATTTGGCGGCAGCTCAAATGCAAGAACGTGAGTTACAGTGAATTGAGAAAAAAAATGTTTATCTGTATTGTTTCTTATGGCTAGATTTCGCTGCGCAAAACAATCGATTAAATGTTAGGTGCTGCGATATTGGCAGTCGAGGATAACCCAAAGAAGTTAGATTTTCGAACAGCCCTGAAAGCCACCAGAAAGTCGTATGCAAAGGCTATTATGCTCTGTCCACCGAATTTAAGCTGGAAGGTATGGCTCGCCAGTGGTCGTACGGAGGTGTCATGCGGGAATACCGAGGCGGCGCGCGAGCTCTTCCTTCGTGCGTACGACTCTGTCTCCGAGAAGGGCCGGTCGACGGTGCTTTTGGAATGTGCCCGTCTCGAAGAATATTGTGGCAATTTGGCACTGTCACGTTCCATTCTTTGCAAGTCCCGTCAACAATTTGGCAAGAGCGATTGGAAGGTTTGGCTCTCTTCGGTCGATTTGGAATGCCGATGTGGTCTTCGGGAACGAGCCATTGCATTTGCACAGGAAGCACTCAATATACACAGAGGGACTGGTAAGTTTATCGTGGCCTCATTGTCAATTTACTTCATTAATTATCTGCCGATTGCGTACTAAACTCATCTATTCTTTTCTCTGCAATGAAAAATGTGAACCCAGGCCGTCTATGGGCAGCGCTTATCCAGCTTCGTCACGATGAAGGGGAGTTGTATCAGATGAAAGTTCTCAAGTGTGCCTTACAAGCAGTTCCCAAGTCTGGGGAGGTGTGGTGCGAAGGTAAGGATCGAGTTACGAAGATGAAACATACTATTTCTCTGTTTTCTCCTCAACTATAACAATAAACATTTTTCTTTATCAAAGGCGCCCGGATCTACCTCAATCCATTCTCTCCTACATTTGATCTACAAGCGGCATCGCGTCACCTTTCTTTTGCTGCCAGGTTTACCCCTCAGTACGGGGACAGCTTTCTGGAACAACTGCGTGTGAACATGATTGACCAGTGGCTTATCCCTTTGGCCACTCCTTTCATAAATGACATGCAGGATGCGTTTCTATCTTGCAACCAAATGCAAATCACAGATGCTTACAAGTTTATTGCTGAACATACCAAGAAGGCAGCTGATGTTATGAAAACTCAGCTCAAAGAGTCAAGTCCAATTGCAAAGGATGTGTTGGACACATCCGAGTTGGAGCTGAGATGTTCGAGTGCTGACCCCAACTATGGGCATCTGTGGTTTCAATGCCGTTGTAGTCCCATCGATGCTGCCCGAGAGGTGATTATACAAGCCAAGACTGTAATGGCTGATTCCATTATTGATCATTCTTACTTCTACATTGCGGCAATGGTGCGCAGGGCAGGTGTGCTCATGCTAATCTATCATCAGGCTGAAAAGAATACTGCACCTGCTACCAATCGAAGTGCCCAATCGAAGCTACCTGCTCAAGGGTTACCCCCTCCCAATTCTCATAGTTGGGATCTTATAGTAGACAGACAACTTCGGTTGGCACCACCCCTTGGTGATATACTTTCAGCGAGTGATTCGGGGTCAATTTTATTTACGACAGGTTGTGTGAGAAATAACCACAACTGGGAAAAGTCGAGTTTGACAGAGAAGCGAAGGATACTCTTTGGCAGCGATTCTTTGCTAAGTTAAGACAAACATTGTGCATGATGTATGGATGCGATGACTTGTTCTGGAATCAACAAGTATTGCATGGAATAAAAATAAAAGAGTCATTTTCATCAGTGCACTAATATTATTACCTCAGTGACTGAGATTTCATTTCTTGCTTAGTCTATTTATTGCATCCATAGATACTCCAAACTACTAATTGGTACTGATGGTATGTATCTCTTTTGTGTGGCGCACATCCCCTCAAACTACAGAAAATCATATTAGACTGCAGCCTTCCGTGTCCGACTGGTCGACGTCACAACCACCGTCGGTCCCAGCCAAGCACACAACCGTCCATGACTCCTTCATTGTCCAGCATGCCCAGATACCAGCCATCCGAGAAACCGTGTGTCTCAGACTGGCCTACATTCCAGCCAAGTGAAAGCCCAAGTTTGTCCGCCCCTCCATGAATGTTAGTCAGCCCACAATGAATCCTTCTGTATCAGACTGGTCAACATCTCAACCATCATCCCAGCCAAGTACATCTACCAAGCCATCTTTCTCTATCAGCCCATATCTCTCTTTCGCCAACAGTTCAATGTAATTGTCCTCAGTGTCCAGATTCTACATACTTGGTGAGTGGGCTATTTGCACACAATTGGCTATCTCTCTCTTTGCAGTTATTTAACAACTCGTTGTGTACCTCAGCAATCAACATCAACGATGTCTTCAAAAGCAACCTCATCATCATCCAAGGTCCAAGGCCAGCAAAGAAGTAAAGATGTTATGTCTCTGGTTCAGGGGTTAATACTCTGGTTATTTCTCGGTCTGGATTCAAGATTCAGCACCATCTTCAAAATCAGATTGATACTCCTGCTCTGCTCCTGCTCTTCGCGGATACAATTGCCTTCAGTGTTTCCTCGAAGAAATCGCCAAAAATTACCAACGGACAAATCTCAGGCCGCAGCATTTTTAGTTCCTACGTTAGACGTGGTAACGTATACTTTCTCGCTAATCTAGGTTATTAAAACAAAATTTCCCAGGGAGCGAGGCTGAGCGAGGTATCGTATGTTGAGCCATTGCAGGCCATACATAGGATCTAACAGATCCAAGGGTAGGCCATAGAGCCATTGCATGCCATTGCCCTGCCCTCTCCATTTCGAAAGAAGAAGAAGAGAAAGAAGAATAACATGCAACTAAAACTGGGAAAGGAAGAACAAGGGATCAGGAGGAGGAAGAAAAAAACAAAGAATGGCAGAAGGGTGGGGAAGTTCTCTTATTTACCCTTCCAAATCCAGACTCCACCGTCCTGTACAAATGTCAATTCAGCCTTTTTCTATCATCTTTTCCCAGCTTTATGATTCCAGACATCTCCTCTCCTCTCACTTCCTTTCAAATTTCAAATTTCACTCTCTTCATCCGGACCGCTTCCTTCAATTTTCAAGCCATGTTTACCTTCAATATAGACGACAAGGCCCATCTTGGCCAATGGGACAATGTAACCATTACTGACGATGGATATAGATTTTCCAATAATCTCATCGCCAAGTCAAAAGATGTCTCCCGTGAAAAATTCTTCCGTCGAGCCACCATGATGTACGGAGGGACAAAACGTGAGTCGGAGAGAAATGCGGAGAGCGAGGAGGAGAGTGAGGAGGAGAGCGACTATGAAGAGGCGGCGAAGAAGAAGAAACCAGCCACGAAGAAATTGACCACCAAGAAAACTACCGCAACTCGAGTTGTTCTCGGCAACATCTCAACCAATGCCAAAAAAAGGAAAGCAGAAGCTGATCTTGAACCGCACGAACGACACGACCGCAATGGCGGAGCCAACCTGTCTAGAGCCTATCGAACATAATGCCGCCGCGCCCCAAGGCGAGACGAGCGACATTGTTTGATCACCCCGGAATGTGCACATTCAACTCAAGGACGGTGCTTCATATGAAGGCAAGATCAAGATGCAAAATGGTGGTATTACTGGCAATGGCAAGCAACCTCTTGACAAGCCAAGACCTTACATCATGTAACACGCTAGTTGGATCCAAACTTCTAAACCTAATTGAGTATTAATTTACTTGCCTTACTTACAGTGATGGAGTCCACATCTGTTCTTTTTAAGGGATCTCTATTTCTTGCCATCACTTCTTTTCTGATACATGCACATGATCGGAAAGCTACACATTCAGGCGGAAATGGAGGAAGGACGGTACACTGACAGAAATAGCATTGCACACAAAGGAACACGCAAGCAAGTATGAACAAAATTCAAATCTAGTGTAACCACTGACAACAGACGCTTTTACAGAGCTTAACGATACAGCATTGCCTCCTAGATGTTTACGTATTGAACCTTACATTACTTGCTACTCACTACCAGCATCTCTTTCTGCTAACAATACTCGCAAAATCAACGAGACTTATACTCAATATACCCAATATAAAGCTGCAAAATATCCCCCTCTACCCCCATATATAAATCAAAAATCAATTCTTTCTCCTTTTCTTCTTCATACTCCCTGAAAAAGAAGAGAAATGTTCATTGTCAGAACAAACGTGAGTAATAATTCAATAAAGAACAAATTGATGCTTTGTGTGGAATTGTCTCTGCTCACCTCCAGTATCCTTATAAGCATTCTCCTTGTCTTTCCTTTCACTCTTCAATCTCTCCACTTTGAGCTTAAGCAAAGTCTTCCCATCCTTGCTCTTCTCTCTCGTATCTTCTATCTCACGGCGTTTCTTGTGTAGGTTGTCAACCTTGGCCTGCTTCTGAGCAATGCCATGCTGCATTCGTCCGTAGAGACGGGCGGCCTTCTTCGACATAAGGGATTTGGCCAAGTGGGCAGCCTCCTCGTCCTGTAATTGTTGAAAAATATGAGTTTTGTTAGTCGGGACAATTCAAAGATAGTTCTGGAAGTGTATACGTTCAATTTGTTTGCTTACATCTGTTCGCTTCTTCTTCAGTGCACTGCGCTCTGCCTGTTCGTCGTCTTCTTCAGAGCTGTCATCCTCACTCTCATCTTCTCCTTCATCTTCAATTGCCTTCTTAAGAACATGCGCAGGAGGCATCTCCTCTTCTGACGACACTCCATCCTTGTCGCTATTGCCTGACTTCTCATCCTTAGCCATTTCATCATCACTTGCGTCCAATATCTCACCGTTTCGCAGCTTCTCCACCTGCTCCTTATATTTGGGCACGTAACCCTCCTCCTTATCATCAACCCAAGGACTTAAATGAGGTGGCAGTTCTGCTCCGACTCCATACTTTTCGATAGGAAGGACAAAGTTGAAATTAGCACAATCCAAAATCCACTGAGGTTGGACATACTCTCTCGACTTGGGTAGTTTGGCATAACTTGGTAGCAACTTGGGACGATCAGTGACATGATGAGTGATGGTGCTGTCATCGATGGCAATGGGGGAGTCCTGGCCTTCCCATCCAACCTTCCCGCCATACGAAAGGATGATCAATTCCAAGTAGCCACGAGGAATTTCACGGGAGAGGAAAAAGGTTAGATTGTGAAAGAGTTGATGACGCTTTTGCGCTTCTGGATCCGTGATAATGTTGACATTGCTGTCATCATTGGAAACGGCAGAGTCATCAATAGCTTCAAGAGCTTCACGAAGAGGGGCGGCAATTGGTGCTTCTTCTTCATCATCATCTTGGTCCATGTCCGCATCTTCACTCCCATCCTCACTTTCATCGTCTTTGACACCCTTCAATGCTTCATCGACTGATTGCATCAATTGCTTTTGTTTCTTTTTATTTGCCTTAGACGCCTTCTTGCCTTCCTTGGTCGATGCTTCCTCTAGCTTTTGTCCCTCTTCTCCAGCCTCATTTTGCAATGCATCCTTGACTGCATCAGCAGCTGAGTTTCCCTTGGAAGCTTCCTTCAATGACATTTCCAAAGAGCTCAAATTGGCAGCTAGTAACGATGTAGCCTTTCCTCCCAATGTAGGATGAAGCGTTGCATTGCTCACAATTTTATCCCCGCTTCCATTATCAATTGTGGCAACGGTAGGCATGGGGTAACGCACACCCAGCTCTCCGTACAGCTTGTACAGCACAAATCCCAACAAAGTTTCGTAGAATTCGAAGAACGTGAGCATGACACGGAAATCGACTCCTTGGGGAACGTGTTGCGTGAAGTTGTGAGGTGAGACCCATCGAACAGGGATTGACTGGCCAGATATCTGTGAATTGAGAGTACATGAAAGAGTATGGTTCGGGTTAGTAAATGTCATTACAATGTCAAACCAGTGATGCAAGAAAACATGTATTGATACCCGAACAATTTTCAGCTTACCGTAATATCCGCCTCCATGTAAACACCCTTGACAGAAATGAAACTCTTGGTAATACTTCCCGTCGTTGCGCAGTAAGCTCCCCAACTTGCCGCCAACTGCTGCGACTTCCTCGTAATCCCCGCCTGAATCCTTCCATCACTAGGCAGACACGCGAACAAATTCACCAGACAAAGTGCATCATCTAAATCGCCCAATGCATCCGCAAAGCGTGGGTAACGCTCACGAACCAAGTGATGCAACGTATACTTTGGTGCCAAAGGTTGTTTGCGCCTCGCCTCATCCTTCTCATTACGGTTAGCACTCTTACGGACCTTCTTCATGAAACTCTTGAATTCACGAAACTGATCCAGCAGCGGCTCATGCGCTAATGCCTTGACATCCTTAATGTGGTAGAACACCTGCCCCTTCTTATTACGAGGAGCACGTCCACGTGGTTCGCGGGGATAAACTCCCTTGAGAATGCATAGACGACGAAAGTCCTTGAGGGAGATTTGAAGCTTTTTGAGCACCTTGGAGCGGCCGATGAAGGTGGCGTCGAGTCCGGCGTGATCCTTTTTGGTGTTCTTTCCCATGCGGGAGAGTTTGCGCTTGGTGGACATGCCGGAGTGGACGGCTGCCTTGATAGACTTCTTTTTGGCCTTGCCTTTCACGCGGTTTCCCATGGTTGTTTGTTGTTGGTTTTAGAAAGTAAGAGAGGTATCACCCGATTGTCTCGAGGAGAGGAAACAGATAAAGTCTGTCGATAAGATAAAATGAATTGTTCGGAATGAACGCTTGAGTTTGTGATCAAAATGATGGGCAAATCGGTGGCGGTGCAAGCAATATTCATGGTCGGTGCAAGTCGGTGGATGAGATTCTTGTTATTTTTTGTTCTTTGGCGAAAGTTGGCGGGAACACGGCCTGCCATCGAATTGGTGGTTGTTGAGAGTTGAGAGAGTCAACGATGCGACAGAAAGTCTGTCATCCGTCATCCGCCTTGAACCTTGAAGCAACACAAAACACAAAACCACAACAACGAACAACGAGCACAGCGCACAAAAACAACAACACGCAACAACTGAAACTGAAGAAGCAGAGTGCGAGAGGATTAATTATTTGTTCTTGGAGAACTGGAGAGCAGCGATAGAATACCACAACGTGAAAATGTCAAGTCTTCAGCGGCAAGCACTCAAACCATCAAAAACAACCGCCAATGCTCAAATTAACCACAAAAGGAACTCTCTCGAGTCATGCTTCTCCTCTGGCCTCGATTTGACAGAATTTGCCAACAGCAGCGGCAACAATAGGGCAGCATCGGCTGACCTGGCTCAACACAAGATCAACGACGCTGCTAGACAGAAGATAGAAGAGAAGGAAGAAGCCGCCTTGGAACGAAGAGTCGCGGACGTGGTCGATGCAACAAAATCTTCGGTGGCGTGTGCACAACATCATGAGCTGGGTAGTAGCGTCCCACTGGCTCTGAATCCAAATAATGCTACTGGTCATGAGATGGGAAAAGGGAGAGATGACAATTTTGTACAATTTCAAGATAATGCGTTTGGGAGTAAAGGATTTTTATCATCTCTCGTCTCGAGTCATAATTCGGAAGGGCAACAAGAAATATTGAGCCATAAATCACGCACGCTTCTCAAGAATAAAAATCAGTTGAAGAAGCAAAATAAGTTGAATTCTTCGTCGTTAGGTGGTGTGTCATCAAGACGCCAGGATAAGCATCCAAAGGTGAATTCGGGTAGAAAGGTAATGGCCAAGAAGTCTCGGAGGTCAAAGTATTGATATGAACCACACAAAGCTATGATAGACAGACATTAATATCTAAATCTCTCATGTTAATTATCAATTCAAGCCTATCTTGATTTGTTTTTTGAAGTAGATTTGGTATGAAGGGAGCGATGAATTAGACAATGATGTGTTGAAAACACTCATCGGAAGGTGTGTGGATATTATATCATACTGACCGAAGAAATCATTGAATTCTTGTATAATAGGAATCTCTGGAAAATGGGAGAAGATTAGGAGATAACTTTAGTTTTAGACCAATCTATCATACATAATACGCATTGTACACGTTGACAACTTAACTGAATGCGTGTAATGTATTGCTGCCTAAAAACACACACTACTTGTACCAACCTTTCTCTTTCTGAACAAAAATTATTTCTGTGCTTTCACATTTGGCGCGTGGAATGTCACTCTACAGTGCTCATTGAACATTCGTATTATCTAACTCATTCAGAACTTGTTCCACTGGTATGGTTTCAGGATTTTTCTTGAATGAAATTCTTGTCCTTTGAACAGTATTATTGTCGTAAAGTGATTCTTCATCTCTATTCGACATGTGCTAAGTTACGCACTCTTACTTTCTCCGTATTCTGGACTTCATCCCACTGGCAAGACGAGCCTGAAAATCCCATATGGGTGCTTAACTGGTACAGGGTACAGTGCGTTGACCACCTACCTCGACTTTTATCATAATCTATCCAGCTTGTCTCGCCCTCACCTAGCCAAGCCTATGTGGCTGATACTACCAATTATCCACTTCCCTCTTCTCTTCGTGCGGTTGAGAATAAACCACCCCCTTCAGTCAGGGGCTATTATGAAGATACCTTACTTGGGAGTAAAAGTTAGAGTTGTCCTGAGGTGATTCTCAAAAATAACTGATATCATGGTCTATCATCTGTTAGTCGTCACGACCTATCAATTTACCTGGTAATCTGTGGTAACAATACAAATGATTTATGCGACAACATCCATCAGTCAATAATTTACTTCTCATTTCAATCTCTATTATTTTTCATTACCTCTAATAATCAAGAGCCAATAAATGTAGCAAAGTACATATGAAACACTTTGGGTTGGCTTCTGGTCAGCCTCTGAAAAAGCCCCAAAATAAACGTCATATGATTCCACACACTCAAAAATCGTAACCGCCGGCTATCCACTTCCGGCTATAACTCGGTGGCATAGCATTTCACAGTGTGATTCCTGTAAGGCTGACGCAATTTGTGCAATGCCCTCGCCCTGTTTGATTATAAAATGAGAAGAATAATGAAATAAAATGAGTTACATTGATCCCAGGGTGTCTTTATCAATGAGAGAAGAAAAGCGTTGGCAAACTTACTCGATCTGACGTATGCGTTCCCTTGTCACCGAGAACTTCCTGCCAATTTCCTCCAATGTCTTTGGACTACCATCATCCAATCCAAACCTCATCCGAATGACCGCTTGCTCACGAGCGTTGAGCGTGCAAATGAGTCGCCCGACATCGTCCTGAAGCATCCGGTATTGTGCCATATCCACTGGTTTTTGCTCCGGATCGCCAAGCGTATCCTGAATTGTGAAAGAGCGTTCACTGCCAGACTTTGCCCCACCAACGCCTGCACCGGAACCCTTGGTCTTTCCGCTTCCCAATTCCTGGTCCATGGATATAGATCCAACTGATGCCCTCTTTAAGAATTCAATTTTTTCAGGCTTGATGCCCACCTTTGCAGCAACCTCCTCCTTCGTGGCATCCCTCCCAAGCTCATTCTGGAGATCGCGCTCTGTCTTTCGGAGAAGTCCCAGCTGGTCATGGATATGAACCGGAAGGCGGATGGTCCGTGCCTGGTCAGCAATGGCACGCATGATCCCTTGCTTGATCCACCAGGTGGCATATGTCGAGAATCGAAATCCCTTCTCAGGGTCAAACTTCTCACAAGCGCGAGTGAGACCCAGTGTCCCCTCCTGACATAAGTCCTGCATATTCAACCCCCGCCCCTGATACCTCTTGGCAATACTAATAACCAGACGCAGGTTACTCTCAGTCAAAGCCGCCTTGGCACGCAGGCTCCTACGAATCTGTTTCTTAATCTGAGTAACAGTCATTCCAGCCTCGATCTTCTCAGCCCACTCCTGATACGTTGGCGGGCGCAACAGTTCCCCCTCGAGGTCATCACGGATCTCCTCCCATTTCATGAGGATTTGAATTTCTCGGGCGAGGACGATCTCCTCGTTCTTTTGGAGAAGGTCGTGATTGCCCATGGTTTTCATGTAGTATTTCATGGAGTCGAAGCCTGTCTCGCGAACGTTGGCGCGGATGCGTCGTCCGGCGACGACGCTGGGATCGTTATCTTTGTACTCTTTTGATTCTCTGGTTTGTCGTTTTGAGCGTACGGTGGGCTTTGGTGGGGTGACTATAATTTGGCGGATAGGTAGATCATCTTCTCTCGAGTCGTCTAAGGCCACCATGCTGTCCATATCGACATTACCCGATGCTTCGTCTACAGCCCATTCTGTCTGCTCTGTCGCTAATCTCAGTGGAAATGACCTTTGTCTACGGGACGAGAATTTCTGTGATGAAGCTGCGGTTGCGAATGAAAATGGCCGTTGTACTAGTGGATTCAGAGGTGTGCCGCGATGGCCCGTTGACGATGGGACCACAAGGGCTTGATGGCAAGGCACTATCGAGGCGACAACCAATATTATTGATGCCGCCGTTGCTCTAGTTCTTCTGCGCGAGGTCATCGTGGGAGATTTAGAGGGCGTGGTATATTTGGTGGATGCGAGTTGCTGTGCCATTGTCTTTTCGGGGGTAGGTTCAGGCAGGCACTGTGAAAAATGATAAGAGAGTTGATTGGCAGTGAGTGGCGATGTTTGGTGCACGTTTATTCGTTGTGTGTTGTGTGGTGGATTTGTGAGTTGATCGTGACACAGCCGGCAGTCTGACATCTGATACTGGTGGCTGAATGACGTACGACGACAGGAGGATATCGCTAAACATATGTTTTCGCGAAGAAAAAGATATATTATCTCGTACTGATCTCTGAAGATTACGGGAGACTATCGCTGGTATATTTCTTCTAGCGATAAGAGATGGACAGACGACCACCCAACCATCACCACTCCACTCAAATAATTGATACTTTTTCGATGTGACATTTGGCAGCAGGAGGTTGACAGGCGACACCCGCTAGGCTAGGTCACAAACAGCTGACACTGTGAACTGTGATGATCACAACAGTTCATATTTGATCTCAGCATCTCTACGAACCTATCGTAGGTACCTACTACGTACGTCTCCTTTACATTATTTTACATATTATGTATCGCGTATGTACCAGGGATTTAATAACATAACAGTGTACGAACCTACTGAATTTCGTAGTCTGAATATGGGTTGGCATATTATGATGTAGCTCCATGGTTTTGAAAACAGTTTTGTATTGAGAACGACAAATTATTGTGTGAAAGATCCTGAAGGTAAGGGACCAGAAGGTGAATGAATCTAAGAAGTATTCTGACTCGACCACAAAGTGTATTAATGAAAGAACAATCCGAAATAATAATGAACTAAAATCATCTCGCATATTTGTCAAGCTGTAGGCATAGTAGGCAATGACACTCCAACCATGCTATCCCTTGTAACTAGACCCTTTAGCTCCTCTTCTCTCCATCCCTCTGTCCCCTCAGGACGCTCCGGTAGAACAATATATCTATGGTCAGCAGTTGAATCATGAACACGAATTCTAGAACTTTCAGGAATAGTCGTGCCAAACTCCAGCAACACTTGTCTCGGCTCACGGACCGCCCGTGATCTAAATTCTCGTGATTTATACCAAGACGGAGCTATTCCGAGTAGTCCACTGGGGTAACAGCTGCAAAGCGTGCAAACAACGAGATTATGAACGTCTGCAGTGTTTTTAACAACAGTCAGTACTGTTGGTGCATTTGGATTTGAAGTAGTGATGGCAATCTCGGCTGCAGCAGCTGCCGGATCTTTCAAAAGTCGTTCCTCAAAAGCAGGGTCTGCCCAGGCCTTGGCGACCAGTGCGGCACCATTTAGGGTTTTTCCTGCCATGACCAGTTTCTCTGACATTTCTCGAACTTCATCTGGTGTAATAACATCCTTAGCAATGAGTATTTTCATAAGAGCAGAGTATAATTCTTTTCCTGGTCGAGGTTCGCCTTCTAAGTTTGCCGCCCGTTCTTCGACCATTGGCCTAGGATCATGGCTATGATCGTGATGACTATGACTGTGGTCATGAGCATGATGGCTCGAAGAAGAACTTTCAACAGTATGTGTACAGTCAGATCCATCATGCGAATGATCAAAAAGTAGTGCATTCCCACTCTCAAAATCATGCCCAGATGACTCTTTCGATGTCTCCAACCAATGCTCATAAACCTCAACCTCAATAACATCATCATTGCAATTCTCTCTATCATGATGTTGTTCTGGCCACACATCCTTCATTTGGAACCGCACTCTGTAAAGTCGAACCGATGGAGCATCTAGACCAAAAGCGAGGAATGATGGATCTTTATGCTCGTCACATACTCTTTCCACTACACCTCGCACGCCATAAATGTAACCTGGCACTCGGATGTGAGGACGACGCCATTCAAGTCCCGAGCCACCGTTCTCCTTTCCTTGATGTGAGTATGGTCTCACCCTCACAGAATCGCCGCTGTTGAAGAGAGGCTCAACACTCATGTCACTCGATGAATCCAGAGTTTTGTCATTATTATTATTTGCAGTGTGTATCCTTCCAAACAAAGCCTCACTCAAATCCTCCCTCGTAATCACCCCCGCCTCCAACAACAGAGTCGTCATACCCGCAGCCCACTTTTCATAATACGTCCAAGACGAATATTGCCTTGGGGTTAACGATTCAATGGACCTACGCAATCCATCGGTAGATACTGCGCCCTTTATGGCAAGCACTGCAAAGAGAGAATGACAGCGTACTTCCCAATCTAGTAGGGTGTCTGCATTTTTTATTGTTGGTGCGAGGGGTCCGAATGCTGAGAGGTTGCCACCGACATCGTGAGGTAGCCCCGTAGTAGTGGATGCAGCAATAGCAGCAGCAGCAGCAGTAGTGGTAGTAGGAGTAGTGGATAAGGCTCGAGCTTTCATTGGCGCATGTCTGGCAGCGACAGCGGCAGCACCGCAGAAACGTCGGCTACTACTTCCATGGTAATGATAATAACGAATGTTTGCCACCGTCGCCGGAGCACGGCTAAAGCGAATCAATTTCAGAGCATGTGTAGCGAACAACATGCTAATGATTGTTATTCTTCCAAGTTGTTGTCATGATGTCACCTTGCTTCATGCTTCATGTTGTGTGATCTTTGCGATCTTTGTTGAGAACTTTCTGATCGCTGATGTTTAGCGGTGATCGCCAACTTTCACCAATGCCTGTCAAATCTGGCTCATAACCTAATTCACGTCCACCATCGATGCTAGAAAGAACAAAAGCGCCAAACCGCCAACACAAAGCTCACACAATTGCATTGCATCCCACCCCACGGACCTCTTCACCTTTATTGACTCAAGCTGGCATCACCACATCTCAACTCTCTCCACGAACACCATGGCCAAGAAATCAAAGCGTCAAAGCAACGCCAATGACGAAATCAACGATTCACGCTTCACAGCAGCCGCCACCCGTCCTCAATTCCACAAGGCCAAACGAAGCAGTTACAATGCCCCCAACTCCAAAAACAAGAACACGAACACGAACGAAGATGATAAAGGTGCAAATAATGATGACACATCAGGAGTACTCCAATCCTCCGGCCTGGGCGCATCACTCACCCAAGCCATCCAATCCGATGATCGATTCAGTGCGGCATTGTTAAATTCTGAAAAGTTTGGATGTGTTCCTAGTAGGGATAAGTATGGTCGCAAGACTAAGAAGAAGAAGGATCGAAAGCAAAAAGAGGATGATGAGAAAGAGGAGAGCGAAGAGGAGGAAGAGAGCGAGGAAATTATGAACGATGGGAATGCCAAGAAGGATGAGAAGAAAGCAGAGGAAGATGTTGAAGTGGAACAGGATAATAGCATGGAGGCACGTATAGCCTACTTAAATGCCCTATCGCGAGGTGACATTTCCGCATCCTCCTCCGAATCATCCGACGACGATAGCAGCGACGACGATAGCGACAAGGACGACGACGACAGCAGTAGCGAAGAAGACAACATTCGCGGCAAATCTGGTATATTCGATCCAGCCCATAAATCACTACCAGGCACCCACATCCAACCCTCTGACGACGAAGAAGAAGAAATAGATTTAACAGAGGAACCATCGCCATACCTGTGCATTCTCAATTTGAATTGGGAACATACCCGAGCTGTGGATGTGTATGCCATGCTGCATTCGTTCTGTCCTCCGGGGACATTAAAGGGCGTCGAGGTGTATCCGAGTGATTTTGGGAAGGAGAGGATGGAGAAGGAGAGGGTGGAGGGTCCTACTGGTCTTTGGAAGAGGGACACGGCTGATGGAGATGAGGATGATGAAGTTGACAGTGAGGATGAATCTGACAGAGATGACAACTCCGCAAGTGACAACGGTGAGAAACAATCTGACGAGGAATCTAACGAAGAATCCAACCACGACGAAGGCAGTGACAGCGACGACTCCCAATCCGACGAAGAACTAACCCTCTCCGAAGCAACCTCCAAACTCTACTCCCACTTCCCCGACCAATCCACAATCACCAAAAATTCTCAGCTACGCACCCCCGAAGAAGAAGAGGAGGGATTCGATCCCGAAAAATTACGCGAGTACGAAGTCGGCAAGCTTCGGTATTACTTTTGCGTTGCCACCTTTCATTCGAACGAGGCTGCCGCGAGCGTGTATGAGAATGTCGATGGTATGGAGATGGAGGCGAGTGCTGCGGAGATTGATGTACGGGTGTTGCCCCAGGATCAATACCAGGCTACCATTGAAGGACGAACCATGCGTGATGAATGCGATAGTCTTCCGGCCAAGTATGTACCACCCGAGGATAACGTGACCGTGGCACTGCGTCAGAGTCGCGTGCAGTGTTCGTGGGAACGGGGGGATGCGGATCGGGAGAGGAAGTTGACGCGGTATGGCATGGGGAAGGATGCGTGGGAGGCCATGGCGGAGGGGGATGATATCAAGTTTTATTTGGCGACGAGTGACAATTCTAGCTGTGAGGAGGATAGTGATGAGGAGGAGGTTGAGAAAGAGGAAAAGAAGAAGAAGGGATCGGGTATGAGGGCCATGCTTGGTCTTGCGGGGAGTGATAGCGAGGACAATGAGGGTGAGCACTTGGAGGATCAAAGTATTAGTGATGATAGTGAAAGTGGCAGTGACAATGACAGTCAAGAGGACAAGAGGCATTCCAAATTATTGGCATCTACCGAGTCAGAAGATGAAGAAGAAGAGACAGACGGCAATAAGCAAGTTACCTTAACCCCGGGCAAACGCAACCTCGATGAAAAGATTCGATCAAAGTTGCAATCAAAACAAACAGACGGCGCGGATGGGGAAAAAGCGCCCAAAAAGGCGACAAACGACTTTGAAAAATATCTAGAGAAACAAAAGGCAAAAAGGAAAGAACGTCGACTGGCTGCCCGAAACAAGAAAAAGGATCCATCGAATGAAGATAATAATGATGGCGACGATGATGGTGGAATGTATGGAGACGATCCAGAATTTGGCAGGGCCCAATTCTCAGATGAGGAGTCTACAAATGAAGAAACCAATAAAACAGAGGTTAGTGCTGGTGGTAAAAATGATAATGAAGAGGATGGATTCTTTCTTGGTGAAACAACATCTCAGAGCAAGAGTGCTACTACTAATAATAAGAAGAAGAAGCAAAGGAAGGAGGAAGAGACGTCAATGATGGAGATTGTTGGTGACAAACAGGCTGCTAGTACCAAGGAGGAATTGGAATTGCTCATTGCTGGTGATGACGGTAAGTTTCTTTATTTGACATGATTACATTTGACTGTGAGGTTACTTCTTTGTTGCATATTCACATTATCATTCTAATCGTACGCTCTCTCGTCACCTCTTTCATCACATACACATTAGACGAAGAACACAACAAAGACTACGACATGCGAGGACTTGTCAAGCTCCAAAAACACGCCAACAAAAAACTCAAGGGCAAACGCAAACGTCAGCTCGAAACGCTTTCCGCGAATGTTTCTGGTCAAGGCTTTCAAATCGACACGACCGACGATCGTTTCGCGGCATTGTTGGAAGGGAAGGATGATCGATTTGGTATTGATAGAACGAGTTCTTCGTATAAGGAGACGGGTGCCATGAAGGCACTGTTGGCAGAGCAGTCCAAGAGGAGGAACAAGAATAGGGGCAGTGGTAGTAATAACAACAAGGTTGGTGTGGATAAAAAGTCAATAGACGGATCTTCGAAGAAGGAGAAGAAATTGAGTGAAGGTGATCGTGGCGACAGTGGGTGGGTAGAAAATAGTAGTGGTGCGATGCAGTTAAGTTCGTTGGTGAAGAGTCTGCAACGAAAGGTTTCGAAAAATGTGGATGGGTCGAAGAAGAAGAAAGCGAAGGCCATGAGATAGATATTAATATTTAGAAATAGTTGATATCGTAGTCTCACACAAATAAATATATGCAATGCCTACCATGTTCCATTGAGGCATTTAGATTGTTAACAATCAGTCTAAATGCTTAAATTTATGAAACAGATCGATCATATGGCCAGGCAGCAGGCAGCCGGCCTCTCCATAAGCAACGCAAGGGGTTTCGTCCACAGACTATGCAGTAACCTAGTCTACCACCCAACAAACCCCGCAGTGGGTGATCTTCCTCGAAGAACTTGATTGGGTCTACCTAAAACTTAGTGCTTTTGTCTGATTGAACATCAAAATCCACCTCTTCCTTTTTTCGTTTTTTTGCTCTCAAAACTAGTACCATGACCTCGACGAACAAGCTATCGTCTGGCACCAGCAACCCACCGCCTCTTCCTGAAGCCGAGTGTTGTTGGGTCTAGATGCTTGATGATTGCGACCAGTCCCTTCACGTCTCCTGAAGTCGAATGTGCATGGATAGATAGTTACCTGTAACGGCAAGATGGACATTGCCCAACTTCAATGACGACGGTCATTCTTTCATGTTGCTCTCCCAAATTCGATCATCCCCAACGAGCTCAAGGGTGTCTAATGCCAGACTTGCCATTTCCTTCACTTGGAACTAAATGTTTGCTCCATCAATGGAATGTCATAGCGCCTGATGTTGCGGCCTACGAAACACACCTTTTCATATCCTGCAGTTTGCTCTTCCACCCACTTTTGGAGACTAGCTGCAACTACGGCTACTTTTGGGGGTAGGTGAAACTAGAGCAACATCAACATGAGTAAGATTGATGATGACCTGGGGAATGGGTTGACGTATGCCTGAAAGGATTTTCCATTTTTTTCCATTGAGAACTTGAGCAGCTATTTCGAATATGCGAGCATTCGTTGGATCTACAGATGTCGCTTCCAAATCAAGGACAATGTATAAAGTATCGTCACGCTCACGATTACTTGTCAATGTGGATGTTGCTTGATACTATCTTCTCCGTATCGTCGCGCTGGCGATGGACGAGTTAATAAACGCAACAAACTACTAGTCGGATAACAAACTTCTAAACCTAATTATGAGTATGATGGTGGGGTCCAGGTGCTATTTCAAATTGTACTGAAATTTAAAGTTCTAAATTCTTGTTGATGCCCGGTGGTCAATCGGTTGAAACATTATGAATGGAGGTGTTTTAGTGGGAATTAGGAGAAAGAGAGGACGAATCTAGTAGCGTGAAAAAACTACCTCGAATCAGTTCCTCCTGAAAACATAATCAAGAGCAATGATCCCAGAATTTCTAGTGATGAAGCTCGAATGATGGGTTGTGTTGAAACGAGTTACTATAGCAGCAGGCCTACCAAGGGGTTTAAGATTGATGGCATCAACATGACGGGAATCAAACTTCACGTCGCAGCCTGTACTGTCGAACATGGTTTGAGGCCCGAGGGAGCTAATGGAGAACAAATAGACGCAAGCCATTTGTGTGACAACACTCTTTGCATCTACGGAAAGCATCAGTGTTGGGAATCACACGGCAATAATAGGAGTAGATGCAAATGCGCTGAATGGGTTTGGTTTGTTAAGGGCGGCAAGTATCTCATGAGACTAGAGAGCGATTGTCAACATGAACCTCGCTGTATGAACTTCGTTACTGTGTGCCTAGACTAAGATTACAATAAGAGCTACCTTGAAGAAGTCGAGTCTTGAAACCTCTGCGCAGTTTTTGGTGGGGTGGAGGAGGAGGCATCGATGTTGTATATTTCGAGGTAGGACACGCGTACTGAGCAACCACGAACATATATTGAATCTGTGTGTTAAAAACAATTATAAAGGTCTTCACTCCAACTTGCTCGGACCGTTACATGTGTAGTCAGGATCGTTGAACTTGAAATTTATCTCAAGGAAGAATGAGTTGATATATAATTGATGGAACACACATTTAACAGTTCCCCTAGTTCTTGAGAAGGGTATTGATCAGGCCCTTCAGGATGAGATGGTGGATATTCCCGATGGTGCGGCGGTGAGCATGTCTCAGTCCCTTGCTCGAAATGAAGGAATTCTAACTGGAATCTCTGGTGGAGCAACTATGTGGGCCGCAGTCGAGACTGCCAAGAAAGCCCCTGAGGGCTCTGTGCTCGTGGCCATGCTTCCTGATACAGGTGAACGTTACTTGAGTACCCCACTTTTTGCCAGTATTGCTGCTGACATGAATGAGGAGGAGCTTGAAATTGCGAGATCCACTCCAAATTTCATTTTGGAGCCCACTTCAGATTAGTGTCTTCTTTTCATATTTGGCTCTGCCATAGAGTATGTATGGTTCAGTGCAACAAATAAAGTCACAAATAGAAATATGTACGATTCTGACAGCGATTTCTGGGTCCACGAAAACATTTGAGCTCGCGGTGTTCTCGTTGACGATGATGGAAGACAAGTCGTCAAGTACAATTTTTGGAATAAGCTCAACTTGATGAGATACTAGTTGCTTAGCTTAATGTTCTTCTTAACCCTGCCAATAATCGCCACAAAACTTCTTCCTTTTGTTCTTCATGAATATTCTTCCAACGTGTTGTTAGATGTAGGTGTAGTGTCACTGATATCTCAAATTGAATAATTCCTGCTCCTTTTCGAATAATGGATGGGCTGACTCTTCTCTGGTGCTTAAATTAAATACTATCCTAATCCACGGGATTTCATGTCAAAACTAGGCTTACCGAATTTGAGATCAGCAGATACACGAATTGACATGCCGACATTGGAGGCCATATGATCACAGCGGTCTCAATACAGACAAGTGGGATAATCATGTATTCTGTATCTTATCGCAGAGGATTGTACCATTGCTTTTTAGACGTTTGGTATCCTACCACATGTTCTACGAAATAGTGCCAGCATTGAGAGCTGATTTTTTGACAGTATTGGATCAAAAGGTCATATGTACGCAAAGACCTGCCGGTCTAAAAACTGGATTTGTTGCAGCCCTATCAAAAGAATGAGGGCGGCGGAGGAAAGTGACACCTTCCTCCCAATGGGACCGTTGATGAAGCAAGAGCAGCAGCGATCTTCATCGCAACGCTTGAATATAGAACGAAACTATATGCAAGGGACGATGCCAAACACGAAGACAATGAGCTCTTCGCCAAAGGATTCCGAAAAAAACAATGATGTGACGCCAAAATTGTAGTAATCGGTCAAATTTGGTCCCCAGACTACCGCGCAAATCCCAAAAAGAGATTGCAGATAGCACTCTACGTTCAATCGATCGTGATAAGAGACTAGGAATCAGACGCTTTTATTATATTACCTCATTATCAGTGAAAAAAGAAGCGTTCAATTGATGACAGTTTTTCCTCAAATGCAATAGCGTTGTTGGTTTTGAAGAAGTCAAAAGACAATGATATGGAAAAGTGCAGTGCTGCAGCTCATCATCTTGACCTGACATTGAGACCAATGCATAAGACTTACCGGCATGTGTCACTACTAAAACACGTAAGGCAAGGAGATCGCTAGCACGGTCTAGGCTGTGGATAAAATACAAAGCCATTTTGGCCGAAATACAAAACAAAATACAAATTAGGGCTCTACTTATTCCTACTCAGTAGAACCATACTGTGCATTGTGACGTCATAAACCTCCACGTGGAATAATACCATTCAATCTTGATATCAAGCCGCTATGTGCAGCTAACAAGCTACTATCTACT
>JAZGVS010000030.1:0-27539 GCA_037356235.1 Bacterosira constricta
ATCATACTTATTGAATTCTCTACTTATTTATATGGTTGGTCTAAATTAGTTGGTTGTGTAGCCCCTTAAAGCTATAATATGTGACATTTACGGAAAGGCGTTAATCCATGGCACCAAAGTGGGATTGGGAATCCCTTGGGGAAGGGTTGAAGAGCTTAAGTCCAGCTCCTCAAGACCCCCGGCATTGAAGAGCAAGTCATCTGTAATTTAGGCTCCAAGATGTAATATTTGGCCTATAATGACGCAATGTAGTTCGCTCGTAGAGCCTGGTATGGCCCGCTCGTAGAGTTAACCAACATGAGTTTCGGGCGATCAGTAGAGATCCTCCGTGGAGAATACGTAGGAATAAGTATTTTTTTCCAGATAAGGACGCAAAATAGTCGTAAGGACGCAATATAGTTTTATACTCGTATCTGTCACTATCAGCATCCATGCTTCTTTGAATACAAAGGAATTATGCAAAACAGATAACTCCTACTTTTATGCAGTGACCATCAACATTTAGAGCGCACCCCAGAAAGGTGACTATTTTTTTGATTTCGTGGCTAGGCATTCCTTGAAACCTCTGTCCAAGTAGCCCCGCCGCTGGCCATGAGCGTAATGGATGAGTTGACAACAGATACAAAGTCATTGTTGTTCTTCAATTCAATGTAGGCATTGTCTTTGACCCTAGTCCCAGCAAGTGAAAACATTAAAGTAACAATAGTGCCACGAGCGAATCGACCCGCCGTAGAATGGTTAAGGCGAATGATGGTACGATTGGGGTCTCCTTGCATATCCATGAGGAACGTGTTTCCTTCATTCTTGGGAAGGTCCCAGTAATAAGGTGTCGCCGATGGAGGAGGAAGACCAATAGCAACGCCCACAGTAAGTGTACCGGCCATTCTAGCTCCACTGGAAGACATCAATGATGCCCCAGGCGTGGCAGGGGTGTGGCCAAACGTAAGGGCAGAAGCAGTAATTTCAACATCTCCCGTGATGGAGAAGTAAAAATAAGGGGCTGCCTTGTCATAGAGGGCGGTCATGCCAATAAATTCCCATTCGCCTGATCCAGAATGGGAAGCAGATGATATTATGCTTCCAGAAGTATATCTCATAGCAGCACTGATGGAACTTGGCACAGAACTTCGAGCATATATTCCGAAGGTGACAAAATCGTGTCCTGGAACATTCAACGTTTGATCGGCCATGAGCTTGAAAGGCCTAGTAGAGTGTTGACATAAAAGTGTGAATCGCATTAGTTCGACACTAGTGTTGCAAGAGAACAAAGTCAACAGCATTCTCACCCGCCATAGTTCAAGTAATCCACAGAAATCACATGATGATCCGGGTAAAGAGCTTCAGAATCATCCACCATTACAATATGGGCATTTGTCCCAATCAGACTCCATCCAGGCATTACATCGCCATCAAAGCCTTTAAAGGCTGCATTCCAAAACATATTCACGGGCGCTGGATCCAAGCTCACCTAGTGATAATGTGTTTGAGTGTAGAAGCAAAGTGTGAATCGCTTTAGTTCAACACGTAATGCTAAAGAGGATAAAGTCATAAGCACACTACATCCTCACCGACTTCTGGCTCATTAAATCAATCCCTGGGTTCCTGTTGAGGTTGGCTTGCACGTGCGTGTGTCCAAGAATCCCATTCATCACATTTCCATAACTAGAGTCGTCAATGATAACTATTGGTCTATCCAACGACTTGTCTGTGGCTTCGAGGCGTACATCGAGCAACTTGACATTTGTCTTGGATCCCTCTACGTAAACGTGCGCAATGTCCGAATCCGGAGGCTCGATGAAGATACCGTAAAACTTGTTGTCGTTACATGACCCTGGACCTTCGGCGTAGATTCCAGATTCAAAGCCCCCTCCAGACATTCCTCCGCCGATGAATGAATTGACACTGCATTCAAATATTGGAACATACCAATAATTTTAGTTTTCATGGGATACGATATGGCGTACAGAAATTCTAGCAAAACAAAAGCAAATCATAAGGACTTACTTCACAAAGCTTCCCTCTTCCGCAGCGAGGTAAACACCAGTTTTCGCATGACGAATTCGGACATTCTGGTAATTCCCAAAAGCTACCCCAGCAGAGTTCTTCGCCACAAGAGACAGTGCTGGTCCACCAAGGAAGAAGTAGATGAACACGTTGGATACAATCACAGACTCAACTAATGTCTGGTCCGCCTCGACCAACACCCCCCCGGCCGCTTCAACGTCTTCACACCCCGTATAGGGCCAGTCATACACTGCCAAATCACGAAGAGACGCCGCGTGCCCCGTTAACTTCACCGCATAATCCGTACCGCAGTACGCAATGGTCGAAGCACCCGCATCAAATTGAATCGCTAACGGAGATGATCCATACCCCATTCCCTGAAGTGTAACACCTCCAGGGACGATTAAGGGACTGTTGATACGAAATGTTCCCGCTGGAAGGATGACGATACCGCCGCTTGCGTTGGAGGCCGCGGAATCGATTGCAGCTTGTAGTGCGGGGCCGTCGTCCGCATCGGCATCCCCGATGACTCCGAATGCGGAGGCGTAGGTGGGACCGTCTGGAAGGCTGCAGTTGCAGGATGCGTGTGTCGTCGCTACCAAATCACGGCCTTCTGATGCCGATTTTAATGCATCTGCCTGGCTCTGCAATGCAGACACTTGATTCACGAGCTGTTGGATTTGATCGCTCTGGTGTTGGTTTGCAGTCGGATAGACACGGTTGATGGCACCAAGAGCCAGCAATGCTAGGAGAGTAGAAGCCAATAGGATGGCAGCGGAGGAGCTCAGGCTAAGGGTGGCCATTGTGGCTAGAAGGAGATGACGATGATATTATTATTAGGCATCAGTTACATTGAAAAGAATATCGGCGCTCCTATTTCCTATTGTGTACTTTTTGGTTGTGGCCTGTTGTGGCAGTGGGCAGGGGCAGTGGCAGTGGGCAGTGGCCGGTGGTCAAAATCTTGGTCAAAAGTTGTTGTTGTCGCAGAAGTCAAAACAAGAAGAGGCTTTGTTGTGCGTGACTTGTGACACTCAGTTTGCTGTCGTTTCGTGAATGCATGTCCAGAGCTTGTCCAGAGTGTCCGTCCATCCAGCAATGGTACATATGTAGGTACGTACGATGACACGGGACAAATGGGACAAATCTTCTCGTAGAGATATTCAACGTACTTACCTCTAAGTACTCACGCTTAGGTAGGTAGCGTAGCTCATCTGATTACCAATTGGGATTTTTCTGTAAATTTATTCCGAGTCCCGATGGGTAATCAGAGTCTATTATTATAATAGGCAAATAAACTGTAACTTGAACAGGTCTTGAATCACGCCGCTCAGTTTAGCGGGAACGATGAGGCCGTCGTTTTTTATACACGTGGAATTCATCGCTCCCGCTAAACGATCGCCAAATAAGGGGGAAACTAAAAGGTCAGGGGTTCTGCTAAAAGGTGCAAGTATCCACTGGAAGAACACACTTTTAGGTACCTTTACTACACGAACACACTATAGATAAGATAATCTTAGATCTAAATCTGTATACTTAGATATCTATTTTTTTTTGTTCAGAATTGTCGATATAATCCAGGGATATTGTACCCCCATATAGTAATACTGTATAGATATGTCTTTACCTTCACCCCCATCTCTAAAGATAGGGTGATGGCAAGGGTAATGACGAGGGTAGCGGCGGGGGTAACGGCGAGGGTAATACCGAGGGTAATACCGAGGGTAATACCGAGGGTAATACCAAGGGTAATACCAAGGGTAATGCCGAGGGTAACGGCGAGGGTAACGGCAAGGGTAACGGCAAGGGTAATGATGTACGCTCGGGAATAGGTATTATGTCCTTGATTTAGCTAGACTAGCCCAATTCTCTCTACCGGGTGTCGCGAAGTCAAGGATATTATCTATTCCCACGCATACATCATTACCCTCGCCGTTACCCTCGGCATTACCCTTCTCGTTACCCTCGACATTACCCTCGGCATTACCCTCGGTATTACCCTCGCCGTTACCCTCGTCGTTGCCCTCGTCATTACCCTCGCCGTTACCCTTGATTTAGAGATGGGGGTAAAGGTAAAGACATATCTATACAGTATTAGTATATGGGGGTACAAAATCCCTGGATTATATCGGCGATTGAACAAGAAAGCTAGATATCTAAGTATACGGATTTAGATCTAAGATTGTCTTATATAGGGTGTTCGTGTATCTAGAGGTACTTAAAAGTGTGTTCTTCCAGGTGGCAAATGAACTAAATTGTGTAGGAATCAATAACCCGCTACATAAGTTAGGAATAGTATAAATGCCGGCCATTTCGAAAAAGTCAAAATGGACTGGCGTTTGGAACAAGCGTCTTGCATTCTGTAGTATTCAATTGCCATGTTTGTGCACAACAAGGCCGCATATGGGGCGCATCTTCTTAACCCAGTGACCCCTTACCACCCTTGTTTTGTTTCCATTCCCTCAAGCTCCTCGCGGAATCGCTCACAACCCCTTCAACAGCCTTATTGCTCGCTTTCCCAGCATCGCCAAGTGCACGAGACACCGACTAGAACAAATACACATGCAAAGAAAAAAGACAGACGAGATCAAAAAATATGACAGCAAAGATTCATTACTCTAGCATAAAACTGAAATAGTCACTCACTCTTTCGTCCATGCCTCCCTCAACACCCATTCTAACAAGCTGCAGCGCCATCGCTGGCGAAAACGAAAGTTGTGTTTGAATCATTTGAGAGGCAAGAGTACTGTTACCTCGGAACATCATATTTGGCAAATACTCTTCTAAGCCATATTGTAAGTCATCGGCCCAGTATGTAAGGAGTGAGGGATCAATTTGAACTAAAGCCGTGGAATTTGTACCAAATGGATAGGAAAGAAGAAAGCTGGCTGCTTCTACTATCTGAGTAGTGGGCAGGCGAAGAAGCTGTGGTGCTTTATTCAAGATCTTTTGAGAGGTCAGCTTCGTTCCAGTCCCCTCGTTATTTGCCAGTATGCCCATGGCCATGAGATTTTGCTCTGTACCCTGCCATACTTCTCCATTTTCCCATGGATCATAATCCCCCTGATTGGGATCATCTGAAACAGTTGCATCTTCGACAGGGCTCATCATGAATTCATCTGCTCCATCAGCAAGAGACAAAGTATCAAAATTCCGGGCCGACAAATTCAAGACTGGCTTAGCTTCTTGAGCATTTTGCACTTCCCATCCCAGAGGAAGCCGTGCTCGTTCCAAGAGCTCTTGTGTGATAATGCTGTCCATGTCATGCTCCCCACTGGACAAGTGTAGTGTGTAGGCAATGTTGTGCATATTGCTATATTGGCATGGACTCATTATAAATGCGTCACTTGCTTTCGGATAGGACAGAAGAAGCGTACCCAATATTGAAACCGGCGGAATGATGCATTTGGATTTGGCTCTTTTACCCACCGCCCGACTCTCTCCACGAATTCCCCTTGACTTGCTCTGCGATGCCATAGCCCACACCGTACCCAAATACGATATGCAAAACAAACCACATCCCACGAAACTCCAAAGAACTGGAAATAAATCTGGCAGATGAGATGGTGGAACAACCATCAACTCTAACAAATGCAGTGAGATCATGATGATCCCTGCAAGTGTAGGAACATATTTTGTAATGTATTTTTCCGAAAAAATATCCACTTCTTTTTCATACGATGGCAACTTCTTTGATGGTTGAACTCCTGCCAAGCTGTTGATGCACAAGAACATGACCAAGCAACAAATATACGGATCACCCAACCGGTCAAGCGTCAGCAAGGGCCAAAGACTCCATGTTGCAAGAATGGAGAAAAAGTGTACAAAATGTGGTGCATCCAGCGCCAGTAGTGATATAGGAGCGAGTGGAATGAGAATCCCCTTCTCGTGGACTTGAAAGCTAGCCAGGAAGAATGCAAGAGATGTTGATGCTGTGCCCCAAAGCAACAGTCGGATATCATTTTCACAGTTCAGATTTTGCGATTGGTTTGACTTCAATGATGGTGGCTTGTCACCATTATTTTTTGCACCTATATCACTATCGATATTGTCTCCTTTGCCTACCCTGAACAGTATCCAACAAGGAGGCAGAATCAACATCAATGTAAGTCCTAATGCAGCCAACGGTAACAATTCGTTTGGAACTCGATCCCGTATAGAGAAGGGCTTAATGGACAAAGCACACCAAAGATTGGCAACTTTTCCTTCAAATACGCCTCGCTGGAAAGGAAACAATCGTCTGAGAATTTGGAGGACTCCATCCAGATGCAATGTAGGTGATGATGGTGACGTATCATTGCGAGGGTATATCGCAAAGGGTAACCAGAGTATTGAAAATGTAAGAATGACAGTTATTCCCAACATACAGACTCTTCCAGCTGCCTCCATACTACTGACACTTCTTTGAGTATGGTGTTTTTTGTCATGACGACGACGAAAGCATCTTCCCAAAAGATATGCAAATATGGCAGGTGCATGATATAATTCCATCTGTTTGAAGTTTAGAGCAAGACTGAATAAAATTGACCCCACTATGGGACCAATGAAAGATGATGAACTTAGATTTGATTTTTTGGATGGATTCATTGTAGTTGTATTATCCAGTGTAATGAAATAAAATGCCCATAGTGCAAGGCCGAGGGAGACGGTATTGTACTGGAAGTGACCGTGGTCAATTAAAATGAGAGCCGGTTGGGATAATGCAGTTAGTAGAAGCCATGCGCGGGGTTGTTGTGAAATGGGAATGATTGGATCATCGTGATGCTTGTTGTTTGCCGAGGTGGTAGACTCTTGTCCAGTAATGTGATTTTCCTCGGTGTCATCATCTTCCTCTTTCGTCAACCTTGCCACCAACACCCAAACAGCACTCATGTAAATCAACAAGTCGGATAACAAAACTGAGAATCTCATGTACAGCTTTCCCCGAGAGTCTTCAAAGCCCCATCTACTGGAATACAGTGCAACCAAATCCTTTAGAACCCCCAGCCCTTTGCTACTAGATTTTCTTCCACTATTATTGCTATGTTGCATAATTTTGTCTACACACACTGAATCATCCCATTCGCACGCACCATTCGATATTATTTCTCCATCGCTATTATCCCCAAATGCCCCATCGTGAAGTGATCCCACAGTATGTGCAATCCAAGCATAAAACCAGCTAACATAGGCCGTCAGCGGTGGATAATCCAAGCCCCAATACTCTAAATCGTGATAGTACCACTCGCTTATTGGGATATGATAGGTCATTTCCATCCAATGCCGTTGAGCCTCGTAGTCTCCACCATATTTTATGGGCTTTGGGCTATTATCGTTATCGGTAACGTTATCGATATGGCCTGCTCCTTGGCCTTGGTAATCGTCTTGACCTGAGTGAGGGTGAAATCCAACTAATATTCGAAGGAGGATAGCGAATGAGATTATTGCGGCGTTGAGGGAACGCATGATCTGTTGTTTGTTTCAGAATGGCTCTCTTCAGCGGCGGCCGGCGGGGGGTGCTATTCGTTCTTCGTTTGCTATGGTATCGTAACGACGGACGCGGACGAGGATCCATTTGATTTATCTCTAACTATTCGTTTTGCGGTTGTGGGTACGGCGGTTTGCGTTTCTTGTGGTTGTTGCGGTTGTGGGTACGGGAACAGTCATGGGGGTTTCAATAACTCTAGATATCTCAGACTACCTACATAGTGTTGGGGTTTAGTTGGGGGAGGCCCGTTGGGACTTGGGACACTTGTATTCCCTCTCCCCCTCCTCTATTCCCGGGGTTGGGGCTGTTGTGGGTTGTGGGGCTTGGGGCTTGGGCTTGGGGCCCGTGTGGTTGGGGGACTCTATGATGATATTATGAGCGACAAAGTTTGGGAGAGGTGATGTCTAAAGTCTACCCAGGGTTACTAATATCTAGTACTCTACTCTGGAATCAATATTTATTATAGGTTTGTTTTTTACTAAAGAAAGTCTGAAGAAAGTGGTGGAAAAGATGATGCCATGATTTCATATTCATTGTATTGTACACCCCGTCGACGACATGAAACAATGATATTTCCGCTTCGTTGACAGTGACAGAGATAGTCAGAGCCAGAAGCCAGAGCGGCACATAGCGCAGCCATGTCCCCACGAAGACCGCTGCTAACACAGCTAATACTGGCTGTAGCAGTGTTCTTCACAATACATAAACTCCACAAGCTCTTGGGCGATGATGGTACTCGATACAATGCCGGTGCTGGTGATGGCCCATTGCTCTCACGATCAAGCAACAGGAGCCATCATTATGGTGCATTTAATAACACAACATCAACGGAAGATGATATTATAGTAAAGACAAGTAGTGACCTCGATAACAATGTAACTGTTAAAGTTCCAGAAGAGACTACTGGAAGGGTGCCAGCAGATGATGGAAAAAGTGCAAGTTCAATCGAACAGAATAATAATGGCACAGATGCATCAAATCTGAAAAATATTTCAACCAATCATGACAATACAGCAGTTTCAAATAGTACAATCGAGACGCAAACAGACACAGCCGATCATCTCTCACTCCAGCAGAACAATAACAGCACACCTTCTTCTCCTTCTCATCACTGTCAAACATTGTGGTTCGCAGGCTTCTACGATGGTGCCCCACACGTAAACGAATACGCCCGATATTACTCAGCAGCATTACTATCAGCAAAAGAATCAGCACCAGGACTATTCCAGCCAGTACTATTGGTAGGACATCTCGAAGAGGATCGGGAAAGTATACCACCTGAGGTACAGCAGATCAAGTTTCAATTCTACCAGTGGGTAAAAGATCAGGGGGGTATTGTGATTCATCGAGATGAATTAACGTTTCAAAAGGTTATTAATCGATACTATAGTGATCAGGCTGCTAGTCATCGACAGGGTCCTTTCTTTCGATTGGATATTCCTCATATTATTATGGAACGTAAACTTCTGGAGAGAGAGGGTGTTTGTCAGCATGACGATGTTGTACTGTATACGGATTGCGATGTCCTATTTATGAATGTTACTGCAGCGTCGTTGAAGGAGGCCAAGAATTTAGTCAGTGGTAATGACAGCAACTACAACATTGTCGCTTATGGCGCCCAACAAAGAAAAAGAAATGAAGCATGGAACACAGGAGTAATGTTCTTGTCGACATCCAAATTCGGATCGAAATTGAAGAATATTTTAAGCTTTGGAGCGGATCGGTCGTTCAAATTCATATCCTTTGATCAAGGGCTCATGAATGCTTACTTCGCCCAGAAGTGGCGTTCACGTGCTGTACTATCATTGGAGTGGAATTATAAAGCCTACTGGGGGTATCAGCCATCTCTGTCATCTTCGGATCATAACTCTATGTCACCACCACGTATAGTACACTTTCATGGACCTAAACCATATGGGAAAACTCTTGATTGTCTTGCATCGATGGATCCATCTTCTTCAATTTGCAATGGCAACACTCTCCATGCAGGACTTATTGATTCAGGGTTCCAAGCGGATGGAGGTTCTTTTGCAAATCAGACGCTGGTGCGATTTTATCAGTATGTGAACAGCCATGATTGGGAGTATGCCAACGCAAGTAGAGCCATGTAGCGATTGGAGCGTTCTTTTGGTGAGCATTTGAATACAGGAGCAAGACTGAGAGGTGACTTTTTGTGCCCGTACTGATTATTTGTGATTGGTCTTGGTGGAGCAAGACTAGGCGTAACTTTTTGTACCCATACTAGTTATTTGTTATTGGTAATAAGAGTCAGGAAGGTTGGAGTTGCGGGCAAAATAAGCGGCATATCCTAGGGGTGAACACTGGTGTGTTTGGTATTTTCCAGAAGTTGTGAATAATACAACCAGGATTCAGATTAATGGGGCTCTTCAAGACGCGATGAACAAGTCACTGAATCTGCTCTTTGGCATCTTCAAGCCTTCTGCAATATATCATCGTCGCAGTCTCATATATATGGACTGTTACCATTGCGACTCCTATTTTGGTCTTGGTGTATGGATTTTTATGCAATGGCTCAAGACCAAAATATCCAACTTTGGTTAGTATTGCTACCCTTCTAGCATTTGTTGGATTATGATCAAGACCAAAAACTTTGGTCTTGGTGGAGGTTACATTGGTATGGATTTTTGTGCAATGGCTCAAGTCCAAAATATCCAAGTTTGGTTCGTATCGCTATCGTACCCTTCTAGCATTTGTTGGATTATAATCAAGACCAAAAACTTTGTTCTTGGCGGAGGTGACATTGTATGGATTTTTGTGCAATGGCTCAAGACCAAAATATCCAAGTTTAGTTTGTATCGCTACCCTTTTAGCATTTGTTGGATGACGACCAAGACCAAAAAATACAAATGATCAAGACCCAAAAAATCTTCGCTTCATCCAGACAAGGGCTTGATCCACACCAATGACAGACTTGGCCTTACAAAGTCCCCACCTGAAACAGTTTCAATTGCTCATAACTTTAGTACAATATCAAACACATTTCCACGCCCTTTGATTTCAAGCAACATTGATATATCCCCTTATAAACAAACCAAAAAGATGAATCTCAAGTTGGCATTCTCCTTCGCCCCACTATTATTTGGTGCAGCCCACGGGTATTGCAATTGGTGAGTGATACAGTGATGATAGTTTCTTGTCTCCTGGGTTTGCATTGAATAGTCTCTGTTTGTTGTACCACTTCCATACCACAACACTGTATCACGATCTCAAATAATGCGTCCACTCACATTCCTCCCTACACATAGGGGTCCTGCGGGCACCGGCGCTAGCTCCACCTGCGACGGCCAGGTTCAAGGCGGTGATTGGTGCAATGCAGGTCAAGGCAACTGCGAGGGTGGCTGTGGTGGACGATGGTGTAGTGGAGGCGCATCCAAGTGTGGTTGCACTTCATGCACTGATTCCATTCTAGGGAGGAATGCAAATGGTTATGGTGTCGGAAGCCGCATTGACTGGCTGCAGGCAACTACAAGAATGTCCGAAAACGATGCGTGCAGTGTTGGTAAGATTGTCATTCTTTTCTTTACTAATATGTTCCCTCTTATAGTCATTAATGCTGCAGCTCGTGTTCTCACCTTAACGCTTCATCGTGATTCCATCTCTTTTACTTCAGTTTGTCGCAACGAATTCCCTAGCATCTGTGGTGAATGTAATCCTGGCCAATGCAGTGGCATTGGTGGTGGTGGTGGTGGCGGCGGTGGTGGTGGTGGCGGCGGAGGTGGAGGTACGTCTGGTGAGTTGACGATGTGGACCGAAGACCCCAACGCAGTGGCAGGTGGGTCTTGTGAGTATGCATCATCTGCAGCCACCGCAAATAGTGATGCATGGCTATCTCCCTATGTTACTGGAGGCAACTACTGCGCTGTAAGCGAAGATCTATTCCAAAGTGGCGCTGGCTGCGGAAAGTGCTATTCTGTCAGCTATGATGGAAGTGCAGCATCTGATCCTGGGAGGGCTGGCAGCGCAGTTGTCCAAGTTGTTAACTCTGGTGCGGGTGGTTCAAACCGCTTTGACTGTTTCATTGATGGCTTCAGGAGAATCACTAGTTCCTCAACGGGTATCTTCCCCATCCAATTTTCGCATGTGGATTGCCAAGGTACTGCCCCCACAGTCGTCATCCTTGATGGGGACAACGCGTTTTATGTCAAGGTTCTCTTTTCAGGGGGCACTACTGGGGTTGTCTCGGCAAATCTCCGCATTGGTGGCGCGACGTTCCCAATGACAAGGAATGGTGGCGCAACATTTTATGCGAACACGAACGGTGCAAGAGGTCAAGCAAGCTTTGAAGTTTCATATGACAATGGCAATAAAGCAAACATCAACGGTTGCTTTGGTGGAGCTTGGCCTGTGGGAACAAGCTCTGTGTGTGCTTGATGTAAGTGAGGGATATTGCAATGGAACTCAGAAGTCAATTTAGAATCAGACCGTGAGTATCTATGAGAGAGGTTATATGGCAGTACGTTCTAGACGCAAGTTTGATAGTTGGAAAAAGTAAGCTGCAAGACATAACTAGTTTAATGAAACAAGTGACTGCTATTACTATGAATTCCACGGGTTGTTATGGTTGCTCTTTTGGTCGCCATTTCTAGTGCGATTCATAGAATTCAAAGTGTCAACGTGATTTAGAACTAGAGGCGATCTTTAGAGCAGATTATCACAATTTACCAGCCTCTGTATGTGCTGCTAAATCTCTTCTATAATACAACTTCTTTCCAATAGAAGGCAATGATGCGTATAGGCTTTATGTAAATCCACCCAAAAGAAGCTTGATATCATGCAACAAGTACCTCCAAAAGCTCTTTAATCGTGTTTCTTTGCAGTGGAGGTGCCATTGTCAGATTTATCATGAAAAAACACTTGCCTTTTGGTCTTGTTTCTGTGACTAAATGGATTGTCAGTTCGCCAGAGGCAGGTTCGAATCAACTTGCTCTGATATGATTTGTGCGGAATCATCTAGTTCTTGGTCTTATTGTGATTGATGATCTAGTCTACAATTGAATGATTTGTAGTAATCGCTGCCCAGACCAAGGCCCAAACGCAACTCCACCCAAAACTTGGCTTATTTTGCATTTCTAGTACTTGAAGGCTTATCTTTTGGTGCGTTTGGCAGATAAGATGCTGACAAATCATGTCCCTTTGATGTTATCTTCGTAGTATTCAAATAAAAAGGAGCAAGACTAAAAGGAGTGACTTTTTGCAGTATTTGTTATTGTTCTTGGTCTTGGCGATTTTGTTTGTGTATGGAGGAGCAAGACCAACTTTAGATAAAGAATGGCTTCAGTTGGTGGAAGGAAGGGGATGGGACATGGTGCTCTTTGTTCGTGGATGGTTTTATAGTTCTGAAGAATTGTTTGAAGGCATATTCTCCGATCTTGTCACGGCTTCAATTGACTTGCCAAGGCTAGGTCTAATGAAGGACCGCGACGAAAAGAATATATCTCCAGTACTAGATGTCTCGAAACTTTAGAAGATCAAAGTGATTGTTGAGAGGAAAAGACAAGTCAATCATGGAAGGCATCTGGTGGATCTTAATAAATGTAGCTCTCTCGAAGTATTAAGTATCATTCACTATTTAGATTTCATTTGGGTTCACAAACATTATCCCATGCCTAACATGCAAAATGAAGCTCGAGGTTGCATTATTTGGCAGTCTACTAAAAATGATAAGAGAACAGACTTGATGCAATAGTTCCTATTATACTCCCGAGTAATGATAATAGCTTTTTAGCTCCTCGGTGGCTGATTATTGATCAATCACTAGCTTCCTTCTCCTCACTAGATTGCGGTTCGACGGCCTCATCCTCAGCCGGTTTCGTTCCGGCTCCGCCGAAGGAAAAGCCTCCTGCGCCAATACCAGTTGATGCTGGCGCATCTGCGCTTTTATGCACTCCAAATGAGAATCCTCCCGATTTCTCGACTATACACTGCGTCCTCCTGCTCCAATGCCAGTCGAACTTGTTGCGGTACTTCGGGGTTTGGTGCACGCCCCACATGCATTCTTGTCCATATCATTGAGTGTTCTGCACTCTTGGCAATTCCACTGTGAATCAGAGGTCTATGCAACAAAAAATTATTAGCAAACAATTGAAGTGACTCAGAATCAATATAAAGGGAACAATAAATAACATACCTGGGTAGAACCAAAACAACCGGCCCAACCGCCGCTTTTGATCTCGCACTCCTTAGTTCCGCCACAAATATTCCCATCGCCCGTCTCGTTGTTGCAGTACCCTGCATCGTTTCCATTAATTTGCTTGCACTTGGGGCATTCCCAATTTTTCTTTTCATAGCTAAGAAACACTTCCTCTTCCTCTTCGTCATCCACGTTGTCAATGGACTCGATCATGTCATAGCTTGTCAACTCCCTGGCTAGTCCTGTCTTCACACGAATAGCCAAAGGCTGTCTCATCGCGTGTCCTCTTGCATTCTTCAGCAAGCGCACAGCGATGGTTCCTTCGGTTTCTTCGTCGCCGTTGGCCGCCTCATCATCGCTGATCTTGAATCCTTCAAACGATGCATACTTACCTGAGACGATAGAATGTGTCAGCTCCTCGAAGTTGATAGTCTCTCCGCGGGACATCATGTTGTTGGAGTCGAGTTTGGAAGTCTTGAGATTCGATTTACGCTGACCTTGCTTTCCCGTTGCCATCTTGTACCCTCGAGCATTGCAGGGGCTCATTGCCTTCTTTGCGACTGTCTTCTTCGTGTTTGCCTTTGCCATTGTATCAAATTATTGTATTGACAAATTTATGAAAAATTATGTTGAAAAGTTGTGTCAAATTATTGTAAGTTCAAGAGAGAGCTATGTTGAGAAGCATCCGCTCGGGCACATCGGGTCGCTTTCAGTCACCGAGCAAGGACACGGGAAATCCAGACACGCCACGAAACTAAATCCACGCTAAATCTTGCTGGAAATCCAGTCGTATCACGCTATATAATAACCAAAGCTGCGTCAGTGGCGTGGATCCACCATGTCCATTTACATCATGGTTCCAGGAAGGCGCAGTCTATCGGGCCTATCGCAGGAAGCCCTTATTTGTCATTGGCAGGAAGTCTATCGCTCAAGGACCTTTGTTTGTTCTTTGGGTATTCCTGGATAAAGAAGAGAAACTGTACATATTTGTTAGAGGCCAATGTAGGATGATATCTTCAACGAACTTAGATCATGTCTAATTTTTGTCATTTTCGCCCTCTTCGTCGTATCCATTCTCCTCCTTTATCCATACAACACCATCTCTGACTGAAGCTATTCTCGTAACCGACTTTACAAGCACGCCAAAGCCCGATGGTGATACTCTACCAGCTTCATACTCTTTCTCCAGCAAACCGCCCTGCCTCGGATATGTTTGAGTTCCTTTTGAAAGGTTGATGGCTCGATGCCCTGTCGTCACCACCATGCTTCATCTTCATCACTTAGCGATGAATCAAAGAAGGGACTGGATCTACCCACCACTGATCCATCAACCTCCATTAATTCTAGCTCCAATTCATTAAGTTGGGCTTGGTTCGAGAGGAAAGGATGGCAAGACTGCTGTCGGTACTGCTACTTCCTCGGCATTGACTACCAGCGAATCCATCGCTTGCCAAGGGTAATTTAGTGGGTGGGTGGGTGCCGATGGCTCTGAACCTACAAATAATAACATGGGTAGAGGAAACTGTTAAAATATACCATGAATGTCTCCTAGAGGTATCGTAGGTTGGAATCACTACGAAACAGAAATAAATGGAGAAAATACTTACCGTTTTGGCGGGAAAGATGCCGCCATTCAATCCACAGACATCCACTCATCCATTGTTTGCTCTCCAACAACACCAACACCGCCAAGACAACCAACAACTGCCAACCAGAACAACATGCTATGCTGAGAATGAGACTTTGAGAACACAACATCCACCTCGCTCGAGATCTAATTGGAAGGTTGAAGAAGTTGCTCCATCGCATCCGTGTGTAAGAGAAATAATAGAGAACAGCTCACCAAGCAAAGCATCCAGCCATGTCGTACCAGATCATCGCACCAACAAATCAAGTCCGGCTAACCAACGTGGCAGTCGTGCGTCTCTCCCGCGGCGGCCATCGCTTCGAAGTCGCATGCTACCGCAACAAAATCATCAACTACCGCCAAGGAACCGAAACCGACCTCTCCGAAGTCCTCCAAACCGAACGCATCTTCACAAACGTATCCAAGGGACAATTTGCCAATTCCAAAACACTGCTAAAATGTTTCGACACTGCCGATGAGGAGGAGGTGTGTCGCTTCATACTCGCCAAGGGCGACGTTCAAGTTTCCGATCAGGAACGGGCGGCACAGCTCGAATCGATGATACGGGAGGTGGCGAGTATGGTTTGTGAAAAGTGTGTTGATCCCGTGAGTCGGCGGCCGTATTCCATGGCGCAGGTGCGGGATGCGATGAAGGCGGGGGGGTTCATGGTTCATCCTACGCGGAATACGAAGCAGCAATTTTTGGATTGTGTCAAGTTGTTGCAGAAAAAAAAGGTTTTGGATATAGAACGGGCCAAGATGCAGTTGGCGTTGGTGCTTATCGATAATGATAGCGATGCAAGTGACTACGTGGAACGAAGGAATAGTGCTATTGATTTGTTGATTGAGGAAGGTGTGTCTAGATCAGACATATCCCCCCCAACGAATGACACTGACACGAGAATCATATTTCAATCGGATCCATCGCTCTATCGTAAGGTTGATGAAATTGCCCGTGATTCCACTGTGCAGGGCCGGTTGGAGATTATTCAACAATGTGTGACTGAGGAAGGTGATGTGACTTTGGGATCAGAGATGGAACGCAGAGCACTGCAACAGCAACACAATGCAATTGAAGAAGAGGAAGCAAGAAATAAATCATTGGTCAACAACGAGAAGGAGGTGGATGATATCCAATCTCTCTCCGACAACTTGAAATCAAATCTCACTGTGAATGCACAGTCGGATGATGAGGACCAGTATGACTCACACGCCACCAAAAATGTAGCCAACTCCCGCAAGGCGCAAAAGGCAGCACAGAAGAAGAGCAAAAAGGCGAAACGACGTGAGAAAGAAGAACAGGCCGAACGAGACGAACGAATTGTCGCTGAGAAGACTCGGCAGAGGGAGCGTGCAGAACGATTAGGGATTGTAGATGGCAACGATGCTGTTGGCAGCAACAATGGTAGCGAAAATAAAATTGAGGGAGGAGGAGATACGAAGCCGTGCAACACATGTGGGGGGGCATTTACGCCGGGAGAATATCGATCTCACTTTCGTAGTGATTGGCATAGGTTCAATGTGAAATTGAAGATGAAGGGGGTGGCTCCTGTATNGGTGGCTCCTGTATGTGAGAAAGAGTTTTTGCTTTGTGATTCGGACGCCTTCTTTGAATAGATGAGTACCTTCTGAGAAGTTTGTGGGTGCCTTGGTTGGTTGATCATGACGTTTTTTTTCCATCGTGGTTTCAGAATTGGTAAAGTGATATCAGCGACGGTGGCCTCTACAATAACTAAAAAAATTTAACCAGACATTTTTGCGCAGCGCAAAGACACTTCATCCTAGAGGTGTAATCTTTTCTAGTATGTGTGCCTGCCACACTGGCAGAGAGAAAGAAACAGACGGACAGTGCAATGCCCGAGGACATTGCACTGAGCTTGCTATTGTCTTTGGGCTTGTAGTTTAATAATTACCTGAATTTGGTTAGAAAAAATTGGATGCAACAGCTAAAGCTTTGGATTCTGTGTGGCTCTAATTTATTTATCTATCAATGATCATTTTGCTGATCGCATTTAATCAATGCCACTAAAATTGTCATTATTGATTTTCAGTGTGTATCATTCGTGAGAGACTTGCCAATAATATGCTGAAGAAAATCTCCTTTGTCGAGACCACGCTCGTCAAAACATTAATATTGGAATCCTGCAACATGACAATCACTGTCTTACTAAATACAGCCCTCTTCGATTATAATATTTTCCTCATCACTCTCGACACTCACATATTACATTAACTAACTGATCAGTTACAATTATTATTATTCTGGTTGCCTGTGGTTGCAGTTGTTATCTATACATTATCGTGAAATCTATCTGAAATAGCTCATCAATTCCCACATTGAACCTGCTCAGCCCAAGTACAAACACTAATCGTCATATCGAACAATATCCCTAGACTGCCAACACAGCCTGGAACAGGGTAATATCCTGTATAGCCAAGTGGACAATCATCACTAATATCTTCACTGTCATTCTTGCCAGTAGAATCAGATACAAATACAAAGTTCGAATGTGTGTTGTACTCATTCAACCCTGGAGTTGCGCGCTTGATGCTCGAAATCAATAAGACCACGCTCATTGCCTAGAATGTCCATCAAACTCAAATTCGAAGCCTCTGTGTCTTTCAACAGAAATCCAATGATTGTAATTGATGAACATTCAATACAATGCTCCATCTACCTACTGCCTCCACGAGAAAATAGCAGAGACAGGTAGGTGGTCCGACGGATGCCACTCATTGGGCAATGCGTCACCATCATCGTAAATGCGCATGCGCTCTTCTTCCGTCAAGGCATCCTGTACACCAGTACAGCCAAGTCCTTGAAAATAAATATAGTCTAGCCAACCTTGGTAAAACTGGTTATTATTGGAGGAATGTTCAGACCTCACATTGAAGCCACAGACTTCCAAGTCGTAAACTACCTGCCACCACTTCCCTTCAGCGAGTTCTCGTGCAAAGACTCCATACCAGTCATGGCGAGTCAACTCTGCAGGCTTACTGCTACTTGATGACTCCATCTTCTTATTCTGAAAGATGGCAGATGTATGTCGAAAAACACCGCCTCGACCCAGTTCTTCATTGGTTTTGATCAGAAATTCATTTACCTCCTCTTGTGATAATGAGACCCCGTTACTAGAAAATTTGTCAAACAGACCATCCAATGCACATTGCAGTAGAGGAGTGAACCGCTCAATCACTTGGTGTACATCCGCTTCTGTTCGTACCTCGGCACATTCGGCACCCTTGCGCCCACCTTCTAATTCCTGATGCAGGGCGAGCAGTCGCTCTGTAAACTGTTCCCTCGTAAGTTCGCTTGAGTCAGAATCTGAAGTCCCACTAGTGCCTTTGCCCGTCTTTTGAAAGCCTACAAAGAATTCAGATCTCTGCTTTTGAATTTCTTCCTCAGAAATCGCCACATAAACATTTTCAAGCAGTGTCTGGAATTCACCTTCATCAAGCAACCCATTCCCATCAAGGTCGAGATTATCGAATGCTTGTTCCATGTCCGCTTCACTCAATTCGTTCAGATTGAGGCCTCTAGCCAGACCGAACGCTTTCCTCTCTCCCTCGCAATCCTGTTGGAGAGATTTGAGCCTCGCGATGAACTGCGCCTTGGTAAGCCCACCACCATTGTCGTCATGATTGCTGTGAGCACCAAATCCTCGGAAGAAATTATTGCGTTCCTGCTCAATTTGTTGGCCATACGTGGCCACATAGACACTTTCTAGCAATGTCAAACCTTCGTCTAGGTCAATCAAGCCATTGCCATCATGATCCGCTAAATCAAATGCTCGATCGAGCTCACTTTGACACCAGTCTTTAAGGTTCAGAGTATCAGCAAATCCCCGAGCCACTTGCATTCCAAATTCTGTACGGGGCGGACTGCCTTCTCCATCACTCATTGGCAGCAGCAACAGCGACGCCAAGTTGGGAACCACATAGGTGGCAGGTCGGCCGTGGGGGGTGTTTTGATAATGGGCATGGTGATTAGATTCGGACCAATCCCCATCACATACATTGCCTCCATACGCCAATTCAGCAGCATCCACAAACGATCCAAACAAGTGCTCCTTCCGCTTCGACGTCAAACGCAAATTGGGATACTGAGGCTCATACCAATCCGACTCAACACATCCCTCCACGAGAAGTTTTCTCACGGCCGTATTCCCATCCGAATTGAAATCACCACAAACCACTGTACCAGCATGATTTTGATACTCGTCAAGTGCTCGCTCCGCCTTGGCAATATTTTTGGGCGAAGGCCGATTTCCCTTTCGTTGCTGGGAGAGAGTGCGTTCCAGGGCATTTGTCCATTTGCGTATCTGATCCAATCCATCGTGAACCTGACGTAATCGTCGTTCGGGTGCTGCCCCGCCTGACAAATGGCAGTTCACAATATGCAAAATATCATCATGTTGTTCCAGTTTTGATGTTTCCGTTTCTGTTTCTGTTTCAGTTGTTGGAGTAAATCTCCTACGCAGGGAAGTGACCAACGTCCGATCCTTATGTGCAACCTGATCGATCACAAACTTATCCCGCATATAAAAAGTGGCACATCGAAATCGAAACTTCTTATGCAGCACGTGATCATACCCCGCAACGGCCATGAATCGAAAGTCATCATGGAACGTGTCGCCATCGGCCTCTTGAATGCAAACAATGTCTGCGGCGGTGGAGAGTATTCGTTCTTTTATTAGTTTGTGGCGGTGTGTCCACTGCCGTTTGTCCATGGGGACGTTGTTGGAGTATTGTTTGTGACACCACCAGTTGTCCTGGGAGTTTGGAAGGAGGATGTTCCAGGACATTAGGGAGAAGCTATCGTTTTCCGTGCCATTTTCATTATTCTCATTTTCATTATTTTTGTTGATTATGGAGGGCAGTGATTGTCGAGCTGGCAATATTATTGGAGCATTATCGATCTTCGAGGGTTCCACTCTTGATGAAAATAAGTTGGTGAGAGGAAAGGCCGATGTGGGTAAGGAATAAGGATTACTAGAATGATAATATTGAGCTGCTGCTGATACAGGCGGAGTATTCTTGAGCTTGGGCTTTAGACGGCGAGTATGACCAACGATTAAGAAGGAAGAAGCTGCCATGGGAATAATTGCGAGCTGAAAGAAAAGCATCATAAGCGAGGACACCCAAATTTGATCCATTGTTTCTTGATGTTGGTACCAGAGCAAATTTCAGCCAAAAATAATGTAAATTTCACAGGAGATGAAAGTGAGACGACGCTTGCTGCCAATATTGTCCAAAATGTATATGTTTCTTAGACGGCTAATCGCGCATGCAAGAGAACGGTCCCTATCGTATTACTGTTACTATCAAATTTCAGCGACCCATTTCCATTTGTGTTGATCTTCGTGTGGCCTCGGTGTGTGGTGCTTGTCGGTATCTACGCGAGATGTGATGATTGCTGGTGCAGCGAGTGTATCGGAGGGACGCACACCTCAATCGGGGAAATGCTTTCTATTGGTATAAGAAGAAAGCCGGTGAAGAAGTGTGAAGTTTGGGGATAGTGCCGGCCATGGCGCGGCCATGGCATGCTGGCATAGCGCAGCGGATGTTGTTGTTCCGTCCTCTCGATCCTCGATCGTGCCTCGTGCGTGAGTTTTATGATAGTACAATAGTACAATAAAAATCCGAATTGATTATTCAAATGTGACGCAAGTGTGTGTGACGTGTGACGCAAGTGAGAAAGTTCCAAGTGTGTAAAAGTGTGCAGATGTGGATGGAGTATCCAATTGTGGAATCATGAGATTTATTGTACTTAATAAATAATATATAACGGTACTGAAGTACGACTTTAATCCAATGGTGGAAATGACGTCATCTCCGTGGTTATTTAACAAACTTAACTTCGTAAGTACCCCAGTACAAAAAATAACAGAAATAATGAACGAACCAGCCCACCCCGACACCCGACACCGTGACCGTGACCGTGACCGTGACCACGCAGTTTCTTGTACATAGGATTTTAGTCCGCAGATTTCGTGCCATTTGTGCGCGACACGCGAACATGCGCGCCTGCACACCCTAAACCCTACCTACCGTTCAATGTTGCCGTAGGTAGCGGTTGCCGTGAGGTTGCCGGTTGCGTTGCCGGCCGGGTTCTGTCTTCTGTCTTCTGTCTTCTGACTTCTGACTTGCACAGACTTGCACCATGCACAACAAACAACCACTACAACCAACAACTTGTTGCAACAAAGCAATGCAATAGGAGTGAGATAGTACAAAGTCAGATGCCACCATCAAAGCCCCGGTCGAAACGGAAGCGCAATCTTGAAACGGAAACCGATCATGCCAATAGCGCGGAAAAGAAGACACCACGTCGCCGCAGACGGGATGATGACGAAAGTGTCATTGGCCACCACCACGAGGTCCATTCTGGCTTGGAAAGTGAGAGGGGTGGCTTGATGAATGGACAGGACGCCTCTTTGAATCGGGTGCCAGTCGCAAGGCCCTCTTCATCAAAACCGGTATCCTCACAAACGCGACCCAATCGACGACCAATTGCAGCAGCTAGTCCGACTGCTGCTGCTGCTGCTAGTAGATCAGGTAGAAAAGCACCACCACTATTGCAACAGATGCGAAGTTTGGCCCAAGATAGCATGCAAAATAATCACGATCTACAATCAGAATGCTCGAATCGGACACGTGAAGAGCATGCTGCCAATAATGAACCCAGCGTGGAAAATAATGATTCTGCCGCCTGTGTCCGCACAATATTGTGCTATAGTACTTCGCATTCAACTTCAGAGACGAGTGATGCCAACCAAAATTTTGCCAGTTCATTTGACAGAGAGCGAAGAAAAGTGAAAGTGATCCTGATCTTTTCACTTGTGTATATCATCATGATACTGTACGCCTTTTTCGCAGTCGTTTACGCTCAACATGTTAACCACAACCTCGCCATCCTTCAAATAGACGCAATAAACTCTCAAACCACTCAAGACCAATCAGAAGTTATCAAACTTGAAATGGGGATGCATGCGCAGTCACGTCTTGTGCTGCAAACAATTCGTGGACACCTAGAACATTCGCAAAAGACTGTCCTGCAACTTCAGCTGGCGCTGGCAGATGCTACGAAAACTCACAAGATGGAAATCCATGAGTACAAAGCGATCTTTCAGCAGCATGATGAAGAGCTTAGCGACGCGGTTGAACGTATAAATACTTTGAGGGGGGATAAAGAGGGGTCGAACACCGCAGTAGATTTTGCATGGCTTAGAATGGATGAACTTATGGAAGAGAACAATGAACTTTCGAATGATCTTAAGAAAGCAAAGAAGAATGATGATATCGCTCGTGTTCAATTGCGAGACAAAGAACTCATCAAAACAGTGGAATCTTTGACTCGAGAATTGAAACTTGCCACCGATGAGAAACATGAATTGAAAAAAGTTCATGACCAGCTCCTCTCTCATTCAAAAATCATTGAAACCCGATATGACCTTCTACAACACAATCATATTGAAATTTCTGACGCATTCCTTGCTCCTATCCTGATCTACGTGCAAAAGTTACAACATTCAATGTTTGATTTGGCCGCCCTCGTGCATTCACTCCACTCTTCTCTCGAAATCAGTCGAGCAGATTTAGAAACACAAATGGTTGAAAGCATTCATGCAGTAGATGCCGTTGCTGGTGCAACTAACGAATTGTCGTATATGAAAACACAAGCTTATGAAATGGAAAGAGTGCACTACATGGAACACATGGAGTTTCAGCTCGAGAGGTTAGAAGATGAAGCGATGGGCGCAGTCCAAGCTGTAGCAGAAGCTGCTGGAAAGTTGGAATATGAGAGGAAATTAGAAGAAGAGGAAAGGTGGAGCAAAATTGTAGAAGAAGCAGAATTCATTTTGGGGGGGATAAGGGAAAATGTACAAGATGAAAGTTCACTCGACAATAGTGTTCATGTTGTCGGTGGTATTTCAGAAACATATGTGTTGAGGGCAGCAATATCTCGCAGGATAGAAGAAGGCATCACTTCATTGCGAAGTTACATTCATCCCTACAACTATTTAAAGGAGAGGGAGGATGGTGGAATACAAACAATTGAGAGTCAATCCGAAGAATAGAGACATTACTATGATTTATAATAATACCGTAATGAAACAAGACAATCAATGTATTCCACACCTAGTTTTGTTTCTGTTTATCCGAGTCAAGTGCAAGATTCCAACAATAAATAATGGCATTACAAACATTACCATAATGTATTAATACCGTAATGAAACGGTCAATGTATTCCACCCATAGTTCTGTTTCTGTCCATCCAAGCCAAGTCAGGCATGACATTCAAACAATCAAATCCGGCATTATCGGTGCACGAACGGTAATAATGTGTTATTCAATATCACAACTATTTTAACTTGTCACAATCCTATCACATCGCACTTTATTTTGAGCCAATTGCTAATCGCCTTTTTCCATAGATCTACTCTCAAAGCTGATTCAGCATACACTCCGCACTTGAAACCTTGAACCCCTCTGGGTCGATGTTCAACTGCTCCACCACACCATCATTAATCACCATCGAGAATCTCTGTCCTCTCATACCCAATCCATGTGCACTAAGATCCAACTCCAACCCAAGAGCTTTGGCATAATCCCCATTCCCATCCGCCAACATCAACATTTCATCGCCCACACCGCGATCTTTTCCCCAGCTATCCATTACAAACACATCGTTCACGGCCATGCAGGCGATAGTATCAATTCCCTTTGCTTTGAGAGACGATGACTTATTTTTGAATCCTGGAAGATGATCCATTGAGCAGGTGGGGGTGAATGCGCCAGGGACGGAGAATAAGGCGACCTTCTTTCCTGAGAAGAGATCTTTTGTGGTCATGGCACCAGGGCCATCTTTGGTCATGATGCCGAAGGAGCCGGTGGGAATGGTATCGCCTACTTTGATGGTCATGGTGGATTGATAGAAGTGATGGTTATGTGTTATGCTGATGCGGGGGTGTGAAGTGGAATAATGCAGAATAATGTGACACGATGAGAGATCTGTTGCAGATTTGTTCTGGATCTGTTGTATCGTAGTCTGTTGTTCACATAAACGAGATACACTTCCTGACTTCCTGCAAGATCCGGGCTTGAGATAAATATTATATTTACGTACGTGTGTAGGTAAATATAATATTTATCTCAAAAAGAGCTTGCGCTGTAAAACAAAAGTCCAAAGAAAGTGCAAGCTCTTTTTGATAAAAATAATTCTATTTTTACCTACAGTACTTAGTCGAGGCCCGGATCTTGCTGTGGATTCGCCAGATGGGTTCTGAGATCCGCGCGGGATCCGTTTGACGGGGTGGAAAGGGGGGAATAATGTAATGTAGGAATCAATACATTACAGACTTCTTCACCTAGAGCTCCCCCCTGATATATAATACTTATTCCTACGTGGGAATTGATCCTATTAAATTTGGTCTGTCTGCTGGGCGTGTCCACTCTACAGTTCTCGCGCAGTACGCGCACGGAAGATATTATGCGAGTGCGGGATTTTCTTTCTCTCGGATTCTTTTTGGCGGGAACGGCGGGCTACAGTCTGGGAGGAACCAAGGTCCAATACGCAGTATTTGAAAATCTCAGGAATTCACGAGAGCACGCGGAATATTTTTTTATCTCCAAATGTGGAGATAAAAATCGGAGTTCTGTGAAAATCGCTGGATTCTTTAGCGACAAGTCGCGCCATTATCAATGTGTTCTCATCGTCAGGTAGAGGTAGGTACGATACATACTGTCAGGTATCCGAACTCCGACCACCACAAGCAAGAGGACAAGAGGATCGGAGCGTGATCGGAGAGAGGCCGACCGCCGCCGACCGCCGACGACGGCCCATCACCCACCACCCCCACCACCCACCACACCATAGACACCAACCGCCGTCCTCCTACCTCGCCATTCTCATTCAAAAACACTTGCCCAGGCTCTTACACCTCTCTTCAAACTGCAAACAGGATTCTCTCTCAGGAAATGCGGCCGTTGAATGTCACGCTTTCTTCTTATCAATGTTTCTTATTTTCCTGAATATTTCAACATGAATAATCTCACTTGTGACTTATCATCGACGGCTCGTCTTCTGTCAAGGATTTAGTATTTCATTTGATTTCATGCCATATTTGAGTGCCAAAATATTCATAGCGCTCAACGCGCGAGATCTCTAGGTCTGCTCTATGTCACTACTCATTCATGTTGAAATAAACTCATTTACCATAGCCCATCACTCGTCCATTGGCATTTAATCATCGCTCCATCGAGTCATAATAATCCAAGCATCACCCTCTTCTCATCTCTCCTCAATAAACATCATCAATAACACAATCATGAACTCCCTAATATCACTAGCCTTCCTCCTCACCTCAATAGCGTCCATCAACGCGCAAGATTCTTCAATGCCAACCCCAACCCCAACCCCAACCGTATGTTCCTGCTCCCCCACCATCATCACATTCGTCCTATCGCTCGATCAAACGTGCGACGACAATGATTTTCTCTCAAATGCTGGTATTGATAGTTCATTCTGCTTTATTGAGGTGGGTGTCGCTTTGCCCGCGCCTGAGGTTGTGGATGCTGATAATACGACGGATGCTACCGATGGCGTTGTCGCCGTTAATGCAACAGACGTTGAACCAATTCGATTTCTACAAGACGCCGCGGACCCCGTTGTCGAAATTGTCTCCGTCCAATTCCTCGAATTCGACACCGGGGGCGACCTCACGGTAATCAACCAAGACGACTCTTACGCTGATGTATCCCTCGCCGACGGGGACCGACTCAAGTTTGCATCCGCTTCCAGCTTTCTTGACACCTCTCTTCCTTTGGAGGATCAAATGTCAAGTCCGGCATTGGTGCCGGGTGGAGCATCGTTGATTCTGTATGGAAAGACGGCGAGTGGTGTGGTTGTTAGGAATCGATTCTTTTTCATATATGATATGAATTGTGGGCGGGCGAATGAGCCGGTGAAGGTTGGTGATGAGATTGGTTGGGTTACTGTGGTGAGTAAATATTTGACGTAAAGTTGATTGCCTGATGTGTGGTTATTGATCATCCTCTAACTCAACTTATCATTCCCCACTACTACACAACACAGGCTGAAACCTCCAACGCATGGCCAACATTCTGCCCCGCCCTCCCAGCAGGATCACCCACCATCGCCCCCAAGTCCAACGAACCAACACTATCACCATCCAAATCGCCCACCCTCAATCCCTCCAAATCACCCATGATGAGTCTGAGTATGAGCATGACTCATGCCCCAACTGTGGCGGCATCTCTCATTCCAGCTGGGAAGGGAAATGTAAACGGTCCAGCATTTGGGAAAGCTTCCAAGACCCCGAAACATTTGAAGTCCAAGGTTTCCAAGTCGGATGCCAAGAGTGGCAAGGGAGCCAAGTCAAGTAAGAGTAGTAAAAGTAAGGGTTCCAAGGGTAGTGTGGATGGCAAGTCGATGAAGTCATCGCCTGATGGAGCGTTTGTCATGGGTAAAGTTACTGGGTTTGATGCTGAGAGAAGTAATAATGGAGCAGCAAGTGGTATGAGCAGTTTGTATGCTGGCATGTCATTGTTGGTGGCAAGTGTATTGCTCTCAAGGCAGTAAACAAATGTATCTAAGGTCCATACATCATCCTAAGATGTTGGGTGTGGCAGTTCTCATCCACCCCGAGTCCATCTGTTGATATTTCAACAAGGGGGGGGGGTGGTGACAACAATGGGGAGGAAACAAGTTTGGGAAATCTTTGTATCAATTCATGATATTGTACACTGTGTTTTGCTGTGGTCTAGAGTCTCAGTTTTTTGTAGAGCATGGTGAAGAATCGAAAAAGTAGTCATAAGTGTTGTATCTAACAGAAAAAGAAATCAATGCAACCGATTAGTGTTTAGAACATGTACTTTCGGTGGTGTCGCATGCTGTGACACATAATATCATCACAGATCTGTGTATGGCTAGCGAAGATACACAGATCAATGAATCACAACCAATAAGAAATCTCTTTGGTGGGCATGAAGAGATTTTTTAACTGTTCACATCACAGCTACAATAGCTGACAACACTGTGACAACATCCTTGCCTTCAGACCTCGCCCACACCTGGCATCCCATGGACGATATGTATCTTAGGTATCATCTAGGCACAAGAGGAACATGCAGTCTCTCCTGATCTGCCGAAAAGCTTCTGTTCATGCATTGCACGGGCCAAAATCACAGTTTTTTACTGTGTGATGAAAGAAGAAAAATTAATCATTATAAACATTACAATAAAAAAGGAGTTGTAACTATTTGCCAGT
>JAZGVS010000031.1:0-26120 GCA_037356235.1 Bacterosira constricta
CTAATTCCTACGTTATTAGGTAGAGATTCTCCTCGACCTCTAATTTTTGATCTGTTCTCATCGGGTCCCTTCTCATCGTCCCTGATGAGAGATCTTTTAACTTGACGGGGTTTAACGCGTGTCGGGTCTCTCTCCACTTCTTTCTGAGAATTCATTCCATGCCATGCGACAATGCGATGCATCTCGATGCATCATCTCCTCCATGCATGTTGTCCATCCTCAGTTTCCCTAGAGGTACTTACACTACAAGGCAAACGATGCTCATAAAACCATAACAGTCACCTTTTCTACACAGCACACATCATGAATCTCTTCTCCAAAGCCCTTTTCCTCACGTTGGCCACGAGCTCCTCAGGTGAGAAGTATTTGTCTTTTCAAACCTTTCGTACTCCCTTTCTTATTGCTTGCCCACACGTTTCTCACTCACGCTGTCACTTCCTCTTTCTCGCCTCCATATTGATATCACACCGCATTCAGCCGACCAGTCCCAGACAAGTCTCCGCGGCGTTGCGAAAGACTTCCAACAGGAACTTGACTCTTTTGCTCATATTATGGGCGGCGAAAAGAGATTTATTGATGTCTGCTCAACAATGAAGGGTTGCAAATACTACGATTATTGTCAAGACAGTGGCTGCGAAGCGTGCGCGAACGATGTCTGTGGCCCAGTTATCCCTGGCAGTGGCACGGACTACTGCCCCAGGAGTACGGGTTGCATCTACCGTGATTATTGCGCTTCAGCAGGTTGTGGAGAGTGTGTAGCCGACTCGGATGATGGGCACTGCTCTACGCCAACTCGTGACGAGAATGGTTACATTGCCAATTAGATTCTACTGTATTGATGTAGCTTGTAGCAGTTCACATAATTTAATACTATTTACATGTCACCCGCATTCATTTATGCTTACAAGTATTCATTTAGCCTTCGTGAAATTGACGCGATGAATGAGGACGAATCTACTAGAATTGCGGTACAATTTGGATGCAAATACTTTCAGTTACATCGAGCATTTTGAACAGGTTAAAAATACCTACCCCACAGACCAAGCTCGGTTGAACTCGACATCGAATGAAAAGATCAATCATCTTCTCTTTTCCCTTCCTTCCTTCAGGCGACAATATGCGGCTGTTCAAAGATCTCACAGCATACAGCACATTATAACTGTCTCGGCAGTAGTTGTGTCAGGTTTTATCTCCTCACACTTGTTGGAACAGTCGCAATAATCTTCAGAAAGAAGGAGACAGGCCTGGGCAGCCTCAAGCTAGTTTGTAGACGATACTGCACGCTGTAAGGTGTAACAGGGTGTAACAGGAACGTTCATGTATGTGGTGCATGGTAACAATCCGTGTCAATAAAATGAGGATTGAGGCGACTATTGAGCTCTATTGAGGCAGATTGAGGCTTTGTCTTGTTGTTCTTGTTTTTTCTGAGATAGGTTAGAAACTGAGGGTAAAATCCCTCTGGGGTTGAGATCTTCAAAAATAAGCATAGCCTTTCTGAGATCAGGTTTTTTTTTTATGAGAACGAACCCGGGCGGGAAAGCGATTCGCGCGGGACCCCGCGCGGCAAAGACAACCCGAGATTCCCTTCGAAGTCCGAAGAAAGATTTAGTGTATTCATCATTCTCATAGATTCTCATCATCATCATCATACTTCTCTAGATCATAATAGATATCAGACTAACAATCTGGAAAATCCACCATCAAACATTGTCACTCGAATAGAACAGAAAGTGGAAATAGCGATGTCAGCTTTAGCCGCCGCCGCCAGCAACGACAGCGAATTCACCATCCGCGTCACCGGGGCGGCTCCTCCGCCACTTCCATCCGCGGCAGCGGCCAAGAAGTTCAAAAAGGGAGGAGGACGCGGAAAAGCAGCTAATAAGAATGCAGCGCAACCGAATCAGCAGCAACGTCGCTACAATTTGCGCTTGCGTCCATCATCATCGTTGGATCAATTGCAAAAGGATGTTTTTGCTTTATTCAACATTCCATCGGGATCTACGAAGGCCTACCAACTGTCATTTCTAGGAGGCTTTCCTCCCAAAGAATTGAATTCAGAGGGAAAACGAACTGTCCATGAGCTGGGAATTCGTCCGAATGAGAGCTTGATTGTAAAATTTTCCTTGTCGTGTGATACGAAAGGAGATAAAACAACAGAAGATGGTAATGCAAAACAAGCGGCAGCAGTGAAAAGCAATCCACAAGAAGAACCAGCAACGTATGGTCGTCCGAAAAGAAAATCTGCAATGGCAGCTACGGCAAATTTTGCTGATGTAATTGCTGCTCAAGATGCTATCCTAAAGAAGGACAAAAAAGTCCCGAAGAAGAAAGGATCATCATTTGCAGCTGGCAATGTTGGCGGTTTTGGAAATATAAGCAAGAGAATCGTAGCAAGCGCTCCTGTTTCCAACAAAAGGCCAAAGACAGCGAAGATGGAGGGAGCTGGATATCGTCTCTCGGATGGGAAATCCGTTGCAGGATCATCACCACCGATGAAGAAGAGCGCAGGCAAACAAAATCAACAAGCCATGTTCAAAAGCGAAGATGATATATGTACATCTCTTCTTTCCTCTTTAGGTGGAAGTGGCAAGGGTGGGAAAGTAAACAAATATCTACGCTTGGCAATGAAAGGTGTTGTGACGAAATCGTACGAGGCTTCTCGTGCTGCTGTGCGCGTGACGGCTGCCAATACGGGTGACTACAGCTTTGAGAAAGTGAAAGGTGGGAGTGTGGTAGACGGAGGAGGTGTAGTATTGGGGACCGCCAAAGATCACGAACCTCAGAACAAGATTGATGAAGCTGTCCATGCTTACGAAACTCTTGGAAGAACACTTTACACTGTTGCATACTCCAAGGGAATGGAGGGAAGAGGTAGATACGAAGAGCAGGTTGAAATCGTTGGATTGGATACAGTCAAAGAGGTGATAGAAATGGTCTATGCCGAGTCAAAAAACGATTCTGATGAAAATGAAGGCGGAGAAAACTTTGACAGCAGACTCCGCCCCGTTATGATTGCCCAACTATCGCCTCGCGCCTTTTGGTCTTTGGTCTATAATTGCACTGAGGCTAAAAAGAAGGACCCGAGCCCCGCTCAACTCTCTGTAGAAGACATGTTACGGTCGACTTTACCTAATTTGGATTGGTCTCATCTTGATCGAGGAGGGAGGAAGCGAAAACAGAGTGAAAAGGCCAGAGAAAATTTGAGGCAGAAGAGTGAAGGGACAACTCAACCCACGTGTGAAAGCTCATCTAAAAAGATGGAAGATGAGGCAAGAAAAACAATCGAGAAAATAGAAGAAATAGAAGAATCCGCGATGAACCCAGCCATGTTCAATGAAGGAGACGGCGTGGGTTCAACTGAGCGAGAACGAAGAGCAACAGCGGCAATGGCCCGATTTGATAATGTAAATGATACATCTTCGGTATCATTACCTGCTGGTCAAAAGAATGACATGGCCCCTGATGATTGGAAGTTAGTCACTCCCACCGAGGACGATATTGATGAGCTAATACAGTGTATCATGGAGGGAGAAAGTTCCGCTAGCGAGAATTATGACGAAGAGGCCGCGAAAGCTTGGGCGGGCATCTTACTGGAAAGTGTCAGGAACTGGAGAGAATTGGCCAATTCCAACCCTGAATATTTACTTTCCAAACTCCTCACTGGTAAAAGTCCTCATCTGCCATCAAGTAACACCATTGAAAAATGGATTGATGCTGCACAGGAAGTATCCATGGGAGAAATCATGATTGAGATACTCGATGGAGATCAAGATGCTCTTGAAGTGCTGAGGGATAAGGCTAACTCTGGTTGCCCGAAGAGTTTGGCTATGTGGAAAGATGCCGGAGGCCCAGGGGTATTGCTAGATTTAATCTCTTGTACGGAAAGGTCACCTAAAAAGTGGGAGATATCAGATGTTTTTCGGTGGACTGGTCGGGCAAAGACTGCGATAGATGTTTCCACGTGGCTTAAGGTGTACATACCGTAGAGACCCTAGAGGTAGGATAGCGCATGTGCTTCCATATGCGCCACACATTTTGTTTTCTCTGGTTAATTTTACTTTTACTACATAGCTACTCTACTTGAAGCCAGTGACCATTACGAGGTCTTTAAGTGCTCAGCATCGTCGACATCTTGATAAACTTTCCATTCATACGCAACAATAAGATAATTATTAACAAGAATAGAGACAAAGGCTTCTGGTTTCTAAAGAGTAAAATCATTATTTATGCAACCCCTGCGATGCTTCTTTAGAGCATTGGCATGTGAATATTGTTGTGTGTGTAGCTTATACACAGCGGATGCCTGTACCAGGTCATGCGCTAGATTTCAATTTCTTCGCTTGGTGTTGATCTGCATCTTCATCTTCAGCATCATCTCCACCCGCCAGCCTTTCACTTTCTAATTCAAGCTTGCTCCCCCCTGCCCACACACCAGCGGCAGGAGTTGGCCCAAAATCTTCATCATCTGAATCATCATCCGTTTCACTATCACCCTCTCCCCCCCCAGCAGCAGCAATCGTACGTGATTCCTCTTCCTTCTCCTCTAACAGTCTCTTTTGCTCCAATTCCTCCATCCTCTTTTCCCTGGCAACCTGCACCGCAGCCAAATTCTGCCCATATTTATTCCCAAATATATTCCTAGGCTGTCCAACACCAGAAGCACACCCTCGACACCCCGTCGTCGGATCCTGCGCAGACATTTGTTCCGGAGATCGATCCTTCAGCGGGACTCTGCAAATACTCGTGGTTCCGAATTTGTAATTGTTGGAATTGATCACATACGTCGAGCACAGGCGTTCGTACCCAGTTTTTTTCCACTTGGCAATCAAGGCTGCATCGATCAATTTATTCTTGATGCAATAGTCGTATACCTTTTTATTGATTTTCTTGTGTGTGTAATACATGTCGTAGACGTAGCGGGAGCGTTGCCAATTTATTTGGTGGACGGTCCACATGCTTTCGGTGTTGCGTTTTCCCGCGTTGGTTTCGCGGACTTTGTCGCGTAATTCATTTTCGAGGGCGGATAGGATGGGGGCGAGGTAGTTGAAGCCCTTCGGTGGCTTCTTTGACTTGGGATCCCAGCGGTTGGCCGACATTGCTATTATTGGCTTATTATGACAAACGAATGGACGACCTTATTTTAGGACGAAGACGACATACAATGGGCTTATTCGATGAGATTCGATGTATGCCCAATACCCATAAACCATAGATCCCGCTGAAGCGTTAATCAAAATAGTAAAAGATTAATTCGGACGAAATACAGACATAAATAAACATAATATTTATTAGTTGATATATTTATTACTCCAATAATTATACAACTTACGTAGGCCTTAAATTACACTCTAATCCACGACCCACGACCTTCATTCAAGAAGACCAAACAACCAACAACTGCTTCAATCAACGTCGATTAAGACCTTATCTATGGCTTTCGTAACAGTAGAGGAAGATACAGCAGGCATATGCCAGTAGTATGGGTCATGATGATGGCGTCAGCACCATGGATATTTTTGTTAATGCAACTTGTCTGTGCCCAAGACACTACTCCTACCGATGAACTTCCAAAATCATCGACAGACTTTTTTGCTTCCTATTCTTGCAGCAATGCCGAAGAAATAGTATCACTTGAAAACGAAGAAGACGACTCCTTCTTCAGATGGGTCCTCGCGGCACGCCACACTACATGGAATTCAGGGTGGGAGGTAGCCATGCCTCATTTCAATAATTCATCAAATAATAGTGCTGGGGCTGAGGACGAAAAGTATTATGCTCGAGTGTTTGATCTTTTGAATTGGTCGATGAAACACAAGTTACTTCCAGAGCCAATAGATATTTCATCAATTTGTCATAAAGGAATGGAGACACAATATCCGGATGGGATCAGCTTGAGTGATATCAATCCTACTGAGAAATGGCCAAGTCTGGATGGAACATGCCACAAACAGCTTCAATCTGCATCACGAATATCCTCTTCCTGCATTGATATACCTGGAATTCTCGTGACGAACCCAAATCCTCCAATGAAAGAAAACAATCCATGCCATTTGGAGTATAGAATGGTGGATGGAGCGCATAGAATTTGTTTACGAAAATATCTCTTGTCTTTGTTAATTCGAGAGTTGGGGGAGCTGGAAGAATCAAGAGCCAAATCCTCCATATACGACCATGCTATACATCTTCAAATCCAACAGAAACAAAAACTGATAAACCAAACCACTCACGGGCTTTTCCTTGTGATGAATCAATCTACATTTCAGTCCATGTTAATGAGCACTGATCCTCACACATCTTGGGCCAAAAATAAGCAGCGGTTGATGAAAGATGTGACGAAAGAGTTGAAGCTAGAGTGGCAAGCGTGGATGAGCCTGGTGATGGATCGTGTTTGGGAAAGCAAAAATGGGCATCGTGGAGAAGAAATCAGCGTGTTTTCAGAAGACGATGCTAAACCGAAAGAAGAGTTATGACGTATATTAAATATTTAATGCATGCAAATTCAATTAAATGAAATTCACATTATCTAACCAAACCTGTGACAGGGGCAAATTTGGTTGTGTTGGCGGTTCATACTTCCACGAGAAAGTATGTTCCCCTGGAGGAATCGTCTCTTCGATAGACTGCACTCCCCTACCAGGTCTGTTCTCGGAAAACTTCTCAACGTCATCTAGTAAAAATGACATGGTTCCCAAACCAAGAAAACAATCAAACGAGACCACGCCGCCATTAGGAAAGGAATGATTGATGTTCAACGTGGAATATTCTCCAGGCAACAAACCCTTTGGACTGTGCACAGCCATTCCAGTCTTAGCGGAGGGAGGAATAGGCAAAGAGTCGTCCACTCTCCAGCGTCCAATACCAGAAAACGAAACCAGTTCATTGTCAATCTCCCCATCTTCCCAATCCATAATCACAGCTTCAACAAATCGCACATCGTCAATCCAGACGGTGCCCTCTCCCCTTGGATTGGGTGGAGACTCAGCGTCCCTGGTGTTAACATCCCAAACTATTTCGTGAACGCCCTTCTTTAGAAGAACCATCTCTGTGCCCCACCCAGCTTGGCCGCTGTGACCAAGATACCCCGCAACGGCTTCTCCATCACGTGACACTTCAAGGCTAGCCCATGGCATGAATATGTCATGGCGCAGCTTGTACGTTAATGCCCCATCAATTGGAAAGTCCATAGACAGAGTGAGGGTACTTGATTCGCCCTTTGAAGTGACGGAATTTTTGATTGATTTCGTGCCTGTGTACACGTACTCTTCGTCGATTGTCCATGGCAGGACAGAACTGGTTGTAAACTCAGTCAAGCTCAAGCTACCACCTTCAAAGTCTTCGAAAAGGAGATCTTCTGAGTCCGAAGGAGAGCTGGGGCTTGGCCCTTGGGAAGGCGCTGGACCAGGCCCTTGGCAGATGTCTATGGCGTTACAGTTTCCGCCAGAAAACTTCTGGCAACATTCTTCCTTTGTGGGGAGGATCATTTGACCCCCTGTGAGCCACGATTCGATGATATTTTTATCGTTCGTACATCCACCCTGGTTCGCCAAATCCTTCAGCAGTACAGAAACATGTATATTACAGAAAATATTTGAGTGTATAATGTGAATCAAGTAATCAATGGACCATCATAATCGATAACTCACAAGATGCCAACCATGAGTGTCACATGGTACCTCAGCGTCAGGATTAGTTGGTGATGATGTAGGCGGTGATGGTATAGGAATAGTCGGCGATGATACAGGCGGTGGTGGTGCAGGGGTGGGCTCTGAGGTAAACACACCGCAACCAATGTCGCGGATTTTACACTCAATGCCACTAAAAAATTCTTCGCAGCAGGCTTCCTTCGTAGGGTGGAACATTTGGTCAATGTTATTGGGTTGGAGCCACGAGTCTACGATATTTTTATCGTTTGTGCATCCATCATTAGTCCTCCGGTCCTATGAACAGTATGAAAAATATAATGAGCAAAGAAGTAGAATGGGTACTATTTACCAAGCAATAGTATTCACATCATCAAAACTCACAACATGCCAACCATATTCGGTACAGTCCGAGTCCGTAGAAGGTTTCCCAGTCTGAGGGGGCACATTTGCCTGAGGGGCCATACTTGTGGGAGCATCAGTAGTAGGCGAAAAGGTGGGCCAATCTGAACTGGTATCCACGAATGGAACAGGCTTTTTCGTCGGTCCTTTGCTTGGTGCAGGAGTTGGGTTTGTTGATGGTGCAGGGGTCGGTTCTGGTGTTGGTTCAGGGGTCAGTATCAGAGTTGGTTCGGGGGTCGGTGTAGGCGGGTTTGTGGGACGGTTGGTCGGCTCCAGGGTTTGTTCAACTTCGTATCCCATTGCCTTTCCTACGGTTATGCACGTTGCCCTCTCTAGCCAATTGAAGTTGCACTGGAGTTTTTCACAAATGTCAACATAAATCGCAAAGTCAGCATATTTGAAGTGGCCAGCTAGAGAAAGAGAGACCCAAAGTAATACATTCACACAAACTATAACTCACACATTCATCAAAGGTATCAAATAAATTAACCTGATCACCCATCTGCTTCCCATCCGCCAAACAACTCCCACTCTCCAAATCCGGATAAAACGGCAATGCCTCCGTAGGAATATCCGTAGGCACCAACGTAGGCCTCCTACTCGGCTTCTTCGTCGTCGGCCCCTCCGTCCCCGGCCCCCACGTAGGTCGCGGCGTAGGCGCCCCACTCACCGTCGGCGCACCCGTATACCGTGCATCCACATTGACATTCTGATACTGCAACACTCCTTCATTCAAACTAGCCGAATTGAACGGACCGGGGTATCCCATGCTTTCCATGTCTTGTAATACCGTGCGGAATATATCGCCATTTTGAATGGCATCGTCGAATAGGTCGGTGATGTCGAAGGATGCGGATCGGCCGGCCATGGTCATGTCGGAGAGGCAGGATGTGTCGCAGGGGAGGGAGATTGCCATGTCGAATAGGAATAGTTGATTTCGTGCCAGATGTCTTCTTGAGGGTGTTGTTTCGGAAGGAGCATCGTGGTCGATACCATCCTCTGGGACAACATGGGATTCAACAGCATCATCTGGAACATATCCAGAATCAATATCCACTGGCACTCCAAGCCTTCTCCGTCCTCTCGTCGTGTCACCATTCACCAAATCATCCAAATTAACCATATTAATACCATCAAAATTACTCCCAATCATTTCCACAACAGGATAGTCATCTCCAAGTGCCACCTTTATGGAATTCAAAATGGCATCACGGACTATCCTCAAATTCGCGGGAGTGGAGGTGGGGATGAAAACGTTGCGGAAGTAGAGTTTTCCTTGGAATCGGATTAGGATTGCTGGTTCCTTGTTGCCATTATCGTCCTCATCACCATCACCTTTGCCGTCATTGATGATGGGTGGACCATCGCCAATCTCAGCGAGCTTGCTATTCTTCAAACAATCTTTATATTCCAACTCATAGCTATAGCTACAACATTCATCAAACGTCACGAAGAAAAAGTCACTCGGACTATCGAACATGTACGAAGGAGCATCCAAGTGTATATTCTTAAGGCAAGATTCATCTCTGAATTTGGGGTAGAATTGATACTTGTAACGGGCTGGATTCACCGCTTCCACAGCAGGATTATTTTCCTCGGTCCCTTCGCCAATATCATCGTCAATGGTGGGTAGAATGGGCGACGCCTTGACACACGACTTGACCTCCCGTGGAAAATGCTCGCGACAGCACTCTCCCGCACTTTGGGTGAAGTATGCCATTGGATCTTTTCTCATGTAGCTGGGAGACTTGTGTGCGTCCAGGTAGCATTTATCTTTGGTGTATTTTGGATAGTAGTATAGTTTCAAGTCCACGGTGGTGACACCCGTGGTGCCATCACTTGCTGGGGGACGAGTGGGCAGTGCATTCTTCGCTCCGTCCTCCAAACACGGTTGTAATTCCTCATCGAAGAAGTTATCTTGACAGCAGTCGCTATATGTTTTGGACATGGTATTCTCCGGATCTGCCGCCATGTACGATGGTGGATCAGTATCGTGGTTGGTGACACAGTGTCCTTTTTGCCATTGGGGATGCCACCACGTGTCTGGATATTCATTCGGCATTTCATTTCCATCACTTCCATTTGCATCACCTCCATCTCCATCTTCCACCAAGACTTCTTCATCATCATCAGGCACAATACCCAAACAATTGTCCAAATTCCAATCAAAATAATCACCACAACATTCCCCCAGTGAAGTATACCCCTTACCCTCCCAAGCAGTCGGTACACGATTCTGATTGCATACATGGTTACCATAATCGGGCAAGAATGGATTTTCATTTTCTTCCAGCTGAGCATGATTGAAGGATAGACAATGAGGCATGTCGTGTTTGAAATTTTGTCCGCAGCATTTCTTGAGGCTGTTATAGCCTGTTGCTAGTGATGGTACGGGGGAAGTGTTGTAGCATGTTCCGTCCTCATTATTGAATGAATACTCATACACCTCTTGTTCATCCTGCACATCATCAACTTCTTGTTCCTCCACTTTTTTAGCAGTAGGCAACTTGTCATATGTCAAAACACACTCGGCTGCATCCCATCCGAAATTGGTTTGGCAGCATTGTTCGAGGAGTTCGTGGCCGGTTTCCCAGGTGTCGGCGGGGCGGGTGTTGAGGCAGGTTAGGTCGGGGTAGGATGGTAGCCAGGGGTGATCGTTGGAGGGTGCTTGGAGTTTGCGTTGTTGGTTGTTGGTGATGGTGGTGGTTTGTTGTGCTGTTGATCGTAGTCGTCGGTGTTGTTGGTCTGCTGGAATGTGATTTGGCTCTGATTGTTGCAACTGCTGGTCTAACAATGGCGGCTCCTTAGGCTCTTTTCGTACAGACGATGCCAAAGCAGACGTAACCCCAGAGGAACACAACAATGCCACCATGGCTGAGATGGATAGCTGAGCACTCCGCCGCTGCTGGCTCCTCTGCCGATCCGCCGAGCGATGTCGTCCGGTGATGCAAGATGATGATACCATTGTTTCGTGTCTTTTACTTTTTACTAACGCCATGATGCTTCTCCCATGTTAATCTAATGGTAATGGTTGAGCGCTTGGTTATTGTGAAGTCAATTGTATACATAACTGGCGAGTGGGGGCCTTGCTCGTTCAACTTCGACGCCATGGTCCGGGGGCGGATCTCCATGGTCAACATGCCGTTTTTACTTGGTTTTACTTTCTTGAGATCGTGAATCGTGAGTGGGTTGTTTTGTTGAAATGAGATTCGCACATTCTATTCGTGATACATACTGCAAGGCTGTTGCAATGAGAACAGATAACAAACCCATCTATTGCCCTATCAGACCCAATGCAATTAGAACAGAACACAGCTTGCGCCCCCTTCGAACTTGAATGGCCCATCTATTTTCACCAAGCTTGACCGAGTACTACAAAGTGATCTGTACATGTATTGCCATCCTACTTACCCAACAAGATAGTGGTATCAATTTGTTATTTAATGGGACTGGGTTGACAGGTTCAGACAGTCAGAGAGCGGCCCAGCAAAGCGGCCCAACAAACTGCCAGCGTATGTATAACCAAGAGCTTACAACCTATGCCTATGGATACTTCGACCTACTTCGACGACAGCATGGGATTTTTCGCCACCCCATCACGAGAAGACGCTACGATACGATCTACAATAGCAGATCAATGGAAAAAATATCAACATGAAGCACTCATCGTCAATACCCAAAGAGCAATCCAATGGACTTGGCCCCAATTCAGTAAGTCAAACTAAGCAAGAGACAATGAAACATACAGCGACAGTCGGAAAACAATACCGTGGCAATGGCCGTCGCCCGCGATTGCGAAATTATGAAAAGGCGACTATCGGGAAGACCTCCTCGTCCTCAAGTAGCTTTGGCTTTGGAATCGCCCTCCTGCTGACCTCATTGCATCACTCCACCATCGCCACGAACATTAGTGCTGACAACAACAACAACAACAACAACAACAATGGAGGTGAAATAAGAATCAGCCCCTCCATCATAGCAACCGCCCTCACCTCCGCCAACAACCCAATCCTGTCCCCACACGAACTCAACCAACACCATCACGAATCAACAACCAAGGGACTCTACCACCGCTCCCTCCTATCCGACGAACGTCCCTTCCTGCCCGACTACATTTCCAACACTTGCAAGAACGACAGCGACGCCGAGACCTGGCAGGCTAATTCTTCGGGAAGCGCGCAAGATTGCTGTACTCGGCATTTTGCATGGATTGTCGCAGAGTGTCGGGAGAATACGCTCTCGTGGCTGGCGGGCGATCTCGATGTTGATCTGAGCGATGCTCCCGGCGCTTCTAGCAAGGTGGAGTATTATCCGGATTCGACGGATGGAGTGTGCAGATTGGTTACTTTGGCGAAACCCACGTGGATAGAAACTGTTACGGAAGATTATGAAGAGTGTTGTGCTGTTTTGCTGCCGTGGAATTTGATGAAGTGCATGGAGGCCAATCCTGCCTTGGTCGAAAATGGGGGATTGGTGATCAAGGATATGGACAGACAGACGGATCCTCCCACCCCTTCTCCGATGGAGGAAACTCCCAAACCGACAATGAGGACGAGAAAACCGAATACACCCCCGACGCCACCTCGCGAGGATGATACCCCCACCTCCTCCATCATGGGCTCCCCCTCCTCCTCCTCTCAGGGTATACCGCCAAACTCCATGCCGGTGACGGAGGCATTTGAATCGGTCCCTTCCGCCATGTGGTCGCATCCAACCATGACGGAGAAATGTACGGTATTGAGAAGGAAGGGGTGTTTGAAGAATGAAATGTATTGCGAGTGGATTCAAGATGAGACCAAGTGTGAGAGTCCGTATGCTGTGGCGACTGATGATGGTGGTGATGACATTAATGATGGTGAGAGCGATGAAGGTGGGATGAAAAGTGATGTTGCGAGTGATCAACAGTGTCAAGAGCTAAGCAGAAGAGAATGCCCCACCATCGCAGGCTGCACATGGGGCGGCAGAGAGATGCAATGCATCTCCAATGCTTCTACCGTAAGCGATGGCGGCGATTCTCCAGACGCGGCCGAGTGCGCAGTACTCATGTTTGGAGAATGCGCCTCTTCCGATATCTGTGGGTGGCACGATGCCAAAGGAGCATGCGTGCCATCGTCACTAGTTCCGAAGGAAATCGAGCAAACGACACCGTCGGCACCCGGACCCGCCGATCCGAGCTCGCCAACCAGCGCCGTCCGGCCGAGCTCGCCCACCGTTTCCTTCGATTGCAGCAGTGCCGCCACCAAGACCGGATGCGAGGCTCAATCACTTTGCAAATGGCGCCGAAAGACTCAAACTTGCACATCCACAGTGCAGCTAGAAGACTCTTCTCCCAGTACTCCAACCAGTCCGACGGCACTTCTGTCGACAACCTCTCCAACGGCAAGTCCATCAAAAACTGATTATTATTACGATTCCGGAGATGGAAAGTGCAAGCTCAATGGACCATTGCGACCAAGTTGGCTCACTGCATTGTATAGTGATTTTCAAGTTTGTTGCGCTGACAGTTATGATACCCCTGGTTGTTTGAGTGAGTTCAACAACGATGATGCCAGTGAGGGTAGTGTTGATGCCAGTGAGGGTAGTGCTGATGACGCTGAGAAGGTGGAGAAGGTTGGTTGGTATTACGATACGAGCGATGGATTATGCAAAGTCGATTCATCCTCGAGACCAAGTTGGATGGGTGGAATGACATTTGACAATGTAGAAACATGCTGTGTTGGTTCATGGGATAAAATGGCGTGCTTATCTGATGCCAACCTTCTAACCGACGACGACAATGACGGCAGTGGAGACGGTGAAGATGGTGAACGCACAGTCGATCTAAGCGGAACACCAACCTTTATCGATCTAACAGTCGTCGCCACCGTCCAATTGTCCATGGAGTCCTTGCCATCCCAAATTTCGGACGATTGGAACACACTCAAGAGGGCATTGACAAAAAGTATTATATTGACCATGGTGGAGTGTGATATGTGGGTGCATGAGGATGTGGAGGTGGATCTTTGGAGTATTGATGGGGAGAGTTTTACTTGGAGGAATAGAGATAGAAGGGGGTTGCGTGGTGTTGAAGATGAAGATGAGGAGGATGGATATGAAGAAGAGAATGGGTTGGAGGATAGTGTGGACATGGACGCACCATTGTCATTGAGAGGTTCCCAAGATCACCGAAGAAGGTTGGCAGTTCGAGAACTCAAATTCGAGCTCCTAATCCCTACCAGATGCTATGCCTCCTGTCAAACCAACACACTCGTCGCCCTTGGCACTGCTCCGTTCAACGAAATCAACTCGTTCTTTAAAGAGGCCGTATCGTCCGGCTCCTTCGCTGCGTTACTCAGCGAAGAGGGCAAGTCCATGGGTCTCTTTGACTCGGTAACAGCAAGCGACGGCACACTAGACTATCAATACGCTGTCAAATCCTCAAGGACAATCACATGGGCACCCTCCCCCACACCCACGTGGAGTCCCACCGACGTCACCGATACACCCACCATCGACGTCTACTATCCCGACGCCAATAATAACGTGTGCAAATCAGGGAATGACCACACTGAATTCAATACCAACTTTTTCGGCAGTCTCGAAGATTGTTGTGCATTCCCGTGGATGACCAATTTTAGAGATTGTATGCAGGATAGTTTTAGGGCGAATATGCCCACGAGAAAGCCGACGAGGATGCCTACGTCGCTTCCGACGAGGACGAGGAGGCCTACGAAACGGCCGACTCCGGTGACGAGTAGTGATGTGACGAGTGTGCCGACGAGGAGGCCTACGAAACGGCCGACTCCGGTGGCGAGTGATGTGACAATTAAGCCGACGAGGAGGCGTGATGCGATAAGTAAGCCTACGAACAGCCCGTTGGGATCGCTCTCCGCTCCGACGTTGCCTACCGCAAACGCTAGTGTGGTATTCTACCCCGACTTGAATCTGGGAGTATGCAAATTCGACGGCAATCAGGGCAACACTCCGTACCAATTCACCACCCCCGAAAAATGCTGTACGAACCAATGGATGGACTTCGACAAGTGCATGGCCTATGCGAATCCATATGCAAATCAACCACAGGAGAATACCAAGAGTTATTATCCAGACATTACTTTGGGATACTGCAAGAGTGATGGACAGCATGGTGATTTGGATGCGAGGATGGTGTATAGCAGTGCGGAAGCGTGTTGCGATAATGTTTGGATGGAGTATTCAATTTGTTTGGCCAAAAGTACCGATGCGTCAAACGGTGATGCCCCAAGTCCCATGACCCTCGAGCCTACTCCCATAACAACCCCCGAGCCTACTCCCATGCCTACCCCGATGCTTGTTGCCCCCAAGCCCATCACCCCAAGGCCCACCCCGAAATACATTGATCCCAGTAAGGTCACTGGTATCTTCTATCCCTTACTGGAAGACGGAACGTGCCTCGCGGATGGCAATCACGGCGATGAACCATACACCTTCGACACGCTGGACGATTGCTGTGACAGTGCCCTCATGGATTACGATGATTGCGTCTTATACAGTTTGGAGGTTTACGATGGCGACATTCCAGGTTCTGACTCGAACTGCATGTGGTATCCCGATACCATGGAGTATGGCACATGTATGTACTCGTCAATGTACCCTGAATCATGGACAGAACCCGAGAAACGAATCTTGTTCCTGTTTGACACCCTCGATGAATGTTGTGTGGGAGCTTTCGGCGGACTGGGATGCAAACTGGATTACGATTGCGATGGTGCCAGTGCTGGCATGACACCGAGCGGGTACATCACCAACGCGCCGTCGACGATTTACCCAACATTTAATCCCACTCCACTAGGTGGTGCGGTCACTCGTGATCCGACGCCACCACCAACACCCAATCCCATAACGCCTGCAACGCCGGACCCGACACCTCTCCCAACACCAAACCCCACGGCAAAAGGCCCCGAAACGAAACCTCCCACCAAGTCTCCTGTAAAGTGGACCCCTCCAGCTGCTGGCGAAATGGGAGTTATCGATGCGACATCCCTCACGACCGAAATCAAGGATGGTTTCGAAAATGGTCTATCTGGCACTTTCCCATGGTTCACCTTGCCAATGCGTCCATGGACGACGGTTACCGACGACAAGACCGAGGGTTCCTTCTCCGCTAGATCGACGGGGGGATTGGAACGTGGCGAAACATCCGATTTGCAACTTGCCATCAAAACCTCAACCGGTGGGGTGCTATCCTTTGACTTCAAGACTGATGTCAGAATGCCATGGAGTGGATGCTACATCAATCTTGATAATGAGTCCAAGAAGGGATACACGTTTCCGAAACCGGATTGGATACCGCTTACTTTGCCGATACCCCCAGGGGATCATATTGTCATGTTTCGTGCGTGGGCGCCCGACTCAGAGTCGCCGCCTAGTGATCCTGGTGTTTCGGGGACTATTGGTGTCGATAATGTTCGCTTCATGCCAAATTGAGTTTGAATCGGGGGATTCCGTTGAGTCGGAAGCCGTATATTAATAGACCAAGGCCACTAAAGTTCCCTCAAGAAACAAGAGACCAGACCTCAAGGACGAGGAACATATTTCAGAGTTTAGCTGTCATACAATAAATGCAACTCTAAGATCATGGGAATATTGTGTAAATCGTCAGCAAAGCCGATGCGGTGTGGGAGCAAGTCACATGAGCGTGGAATGGATTTTTCTGAGACCCTCGGTGAAACTCTGTCTTTGACCCTGCATTGGAGAAGAGACCTTAAGTTTCTAGTTTCATGGGTCAGGCTGAATCTAGACAACAAAATAAATTCTTTAGTAAATTGGAATGAATGTTTCTTATTTGGCTGTGCTGTGCGCACAAAAATGTTGGGTGAGGGATATCTATTGGAACCATCAAAGTTATCCAACCTTTTCACACCTCTCTAGACAACTTCCAGGAGAACAGTTATCATTTGGGATTGAGAGTATTATTTAGTGGAGTGTTGAGTAAGCGAATGGAAAGATAAAAAGAATAACTTGGAGAGACATATCGCATTTGCAATGAACACATTTTTGCTATTGTAAATTTATGCAAGTGCCACTCCGGCTCAGCTTTGCTTTTTCGAGGCATCAGTCATGGATTCATGTTGTAACTTTGAAAGAATGGATCACTAGATGATGTGTGTTTATACTTACTCCCAGTCGTACATTACTCCGAACCCCATCACAAACGCATCACCCTCATTATTTGCTGCACCTAGAAATCTTAATAAATAATCTTCCCATTAAATTGAATTGTTCACCATGTTCAGAAATTTGATATCTGTGCACCAAAAAGAGAGAAATGAAAGACAACTCATAAGGAGCCGATTTTAGGTGGCCGCCGCTATGCGCTCAAGAGTCTCAAATTGAATGATAGAATTTCCCCGAATAACAATAGTACCAAGACTCGCATTATCTCCCCCATCGTTGACGGCTTCTTCAAGGACTACATTGAGGAACGCATCGTAACCACGGAGTACGCCCACAATTTTTCGGCTGCCATTGAGTGATAATTTTAACCTTTTGTCCTACGATTGATGAAATTGAAATAGTAAGAAAAACATGTGTCAGTGTGTTTGAAATATGACAGAATAAAACAATGCAGCCACATTTACGCCGGCCAACGGCCACCGCCTGATGGCATGTTTGCTATCTTCTCGTTGCCCGTCATACATATTCGGGCGACGCGCAACATAACCGATAAGCCTACCACAAAATTCATCCCACTAAAACTGAACTTCTGCGCCTCGTGCCACTTACCATAAACCTTTTCAGATCGGGTCCTTTTTGATGCTTTGATGACATTTCTGCGGATAGAATGAGGAGTCGGCTGGGGCGATGTGTGGAGAATGAAATGTGGGCTAACAATGTTGAATGGATAGGTAGCAGATGGAGGGTGAGTGTGGGGGGTTAAAATTAAAACAGAAATATGTATCCTAAGCAGATCCTTACTGCTACGGTCATACCATGGGTAGGAGGTACCTATCAAACTGTTTCCAATGGTTCGATGTGTTCGTGATTTATCCCTCGGGTTTTCATTCCCATCGCACAATCTACTCTCGATCTTCATCTATGTATTACCCCTCCTCACCTGCGCATAAAAAATAAAACAACCATGAAAAAGACGCCGCTTCCCATTGAAGACGTTCGGCAATTGGCCCGAAAATGCGGCTTGAGGGAAATCCAGTTCAATGAGACCTCTCACGTTCTGGCTTTCCTATCAGAGGATGATACCCGCTTCAATGTTTACTACACCACAGGAACTGTCGGGACGTACCTCCTTCATCCGCGTCAGGGGAAAACACAGCTATTCCGAAGAAATGTGAGTTTATCATTGCTGCGTGAAATATTTGTTAGTCCACGTATCCACACGGATTTTGGCTACCATCATCGCGATAATTACAATGGTGGAAATAGTTCACAGCGTAAGCGTGCCAAGACGACCAGTGGCGATTGGAATACAGGAGCAGGAGAACAAAACATTGGTGACATTGACGCGGAAGAAAACGCCGCAAAAAAACAGCTTAAGAAGCTCTTGGCAGAGAAGAGCGCAATGCAGCGTGAAATCGAGGAAGTCCAGGGTATTATTGATGATCACGAACACAGGCGGGCGGAAGCACGCGAGAGGGAGGAGGAAGAGCGACAGCGTCAAGAGGAGGAACGTAGGCGCAATGATGCCATCGAAAAAGAGAACAAAAAGAAGGAGATGAGAAGCGAAAGAGGGGTATGCGCATCCTGGTGCTTGAAAGAGTCAAAGGATTTTCAGAAAAATTTCGACGAAGATACAAGTTGTGTTGCAGTTGGCAGTGATGGCACCCACTTATGCCTTTATGACTCAGGAAGCTGGGCATATAGCTCTGGGCTACCTACAGGGTTGTATAAACTTTTGCACACAAGAGCATTGTCGCACCCATCACCTGATTACATTGCGATGGGTTCAATGAATAGATACTACGTACAATTCAAGAATGGGAAATCGGAGTGGGTAGGGCCTAAGAGTATGTCAAATTTACTCCATAAAGAGAACAGGAAGGTCAAGTCGGTTGCATTTGGGGAGGATTTTGAGGATTACTTTGTCGTGTTTGAAGACGGATTTTACACCTATGCGGGGTGTCCAAGTGGACTTGATTCAAAGATAAAGGCACGTGGGCGCCGCGGTGATCTTGAAAAGGTAACCCTTGGACCAAATGGCGAATGGGGTCTTTGGGCTAAAAATGGAAAGGCATGGTGGGAGAACATCAGCAATGACATGAGTGAAGAAATTACATCTGCGCAAAAGAAAGGTAAAATCACTGATGTTCTTTTTGGCAACGATGGATATTATTTTATCAGGCATACGTAAATATGATCTTAAAAGGTGGGGATAGTATTATGAGCAGTGGGACAGGGGCATGTGAACCAGCACGAAGGCAGCATTCGTGGCAAATATGCCGAATATCATCAAGGATGAAATTGTGGGCATCACACGCAACTGCGCTTTGTAAAATAAAGCCTTTCGCGTTCTATGTAACGCAATCCTCAATATGCTCTACATGTCACTGTCTCTACCATATCCGACACTGACAAGACTGAGAAAAATGGTAAAATTTGTATATCTAGATCTAGACAGTCATGTTGCAAACACCATTCATGTTCCAAACTCAGTGACCATCCATAAATAATCTGCATCTTCTGTCTGCTCATGTGCACGTCTTCAAGCCAGGAGAATGTACTGTATTTTTGGCATGGACATAATTCACCCACAGTTTTCTTGAGGCACTAATCATGTTGTGCAAGTGACTGTTGGCAATTGTCACATGACTGCCAGAGACACGAATCATTGTAAGATTATCAACCCTAGCTGATGTAGCACCTTGCATTTCAGAAAAGCATTGTCCACAAGTATCCAAACCATCTAGGCTGTTATCATCTTTGTTGAACCAAACAAGACACATTTTCTGCTGGTTGAAACATGTCTCAACATCTACAAGAGTGCCAATTCTATTGCAGGATCTTGAGTATGTCTCTATTTTTTTACACCATTAATGCCATATGGAATAGATGAAGGTTTGATTGGAAGAGAACATGAACTCAACACATGGCAGTATCCAGACAGATCATCCACCATTTGAGAAGTTATTTCATATATCCTTGTTGGCAATGTCAAATTCAATCATTGACATCCCTTTCTAGAGAACACGCAATTGTTTGTCCTTTTGATGTTCACCAACGCAACCAATGCAGAACATAATATTTGGAGGTATAAACATGGTGGTACTCAAGCCTACCTTACCTTACATTTGCCATTGCCATTGCATCAGTGTCTGTATCTTTTTACTCAAAGAGTCCACATGTGAATATGTGAACATGCGCAGTGGCTTACTTCGCTTAATTGTTTAAATTTTTGAAGTTCATCAAAAAAGATTGCAGAGAGACAAAAGTCTTGTTGTGCCAAAAAGAGGGTGGTGAATCCACGTTGGGGCGATGCCTGAAGACTGATCAAATGTACTCAACATCACGCCTATCATGTCTCTACACTGTTTTCCCCCAGTAATGTAACAGACTTTGGTACCTGAAACGGCTTATTCAAATAATGGGTTGTCTTACTCACGAGTAGATCTGCATGGAAAGCTACTAAGTAAAATTTAGTTGCTGACTTACAGGGTCTTTTTTATACTTTCCTTTACTCATATGGATGTCTCTCGATTGACTACCATATTCTTTACTTTAGATGAGTTGAGATCCTAGTAGGTCATCCATCAGCATCAGCCCCCACCGATCATTTTTAGTACATAGTCCCCAAAACTGCCTCCCGATCTAACAAAAACAAAAGAAGATAAAATTGTTCTCGTGAATGGAGTGAGACCACTCATCTCCCTAATCAACAACCATGATTCACAAAAAAAACAATCCCACCATGGTGACTGATATTCTGCAACAACAGCAACATCACATACCCTGAACTGCGATCACATATTGAAGGCACATATTATGAATCTTTTGAACGCCTGCGTACTCCCAACAGTATTGATGGAGATGATTATGTGGTTCTATATTGATAAGGTAACAGGTCTTATGGCTGTTAGGCAGGGGAGATGAAATGCCACTTGAGCAATAATGATGACATAACGCTCAACCTTGTTTAACGTTTTACAACCAATAAGATACCACTAGCTTCTAAATATTCATAGGACTAGAGCACCACATTAGCTAGAGGGTGATGGTCGAGTTTGTCGGTCGGTAATCTAACATTTTACTCATTTAGGAATTGTTTAGAGATGTGTTTCAATAGGATATCTATTTGTCAAAATTATAGATTAACACCAATCGTTTCTACAGAAAAAGTAGTCATTAGAGTCACTCAATAACCACTCCGGTAGTTTATACACTCTATCAACCAAGTTATACCAAGCTAGGCTCTTCTTCTTATCAACCAACCTTCCATCTCTGCTAGTCCGATCTAGTTTTACCAGTGAGGAATATTGGTCATCCTGCGCTGAGGCAGAGTTGGACCTATTGCTCTCCATCTTGATAGCAGGCTTGGAGTCCATGACGCCATGTTCATATCTAGTCTCTGACAAGAACAAACTTCTGCAACTGCTGGTGTCATTCAGAGGTTGAGGTGGGGAACCACATCCATCTTGGTCCGTCGTAGAGTTGGCCTCTTGAGTCATTTTAATTTTATCTTGGCAGGTGGTTTTGTGGCTTGGAAGTTGGTAGGAGTGTTGCAGCTGTTGATGGTCTCTATATTATTACTGATAGGACGTTCTTCATTGCATTGTCAGTGTTACACTTGGCTACGCTTTCCCTGATGTATTCTTTCCTGGTGTATTCTTTGTATTCTTTCATGCCTATGTTACTCAGATTGTCCAGCAAGCCACTCAAGTTGTCTTTGTTTGGCTTTGCTTCCATAGTCGAGGGGCATTTGATTGTGGTGAATGAGGCTACAGTAGACAGCAGTTGCCGGAGTCACCAAGTTGCTGGAGTTGACCTTGGTATTGGTAGTTGGCAGGCTTGTTCTGACATGGAAAATCGTCAGGGGTTCCTGAGTGCCCTACTATACTCTGACACCTCTCATTACATTCATGGATCAGGATATACCGCTATTCAGTTGTGGAGGTGCCCTTTTGCTTAGAACTAATGTCTTCATTCAGGGGTACATTAGCCAGAAGTTATTTGGTGAAATCCTTAGGGTTAGCATTGCCTGGCGGAATAAACCACAGTTTCAGGTCAGGGTCCCACACCACGCGTCTACTCAAATTGCTTCTTTTCTCTTTTGATAAGGTACATTGAGGTACACACGCGCTCGATCTTTTGGGGTGAACATCATCTCATCAGCAGTGGGGAGGGTGCTGGGCAATGATGTGTCTGTTCCCTGGGCAACATTGTTGCGCCCAGTCATCAAACTAATCTCCCGTGTTCTGGGGTTGCATAGATATTGGGGCGGAGAAAAGCTACCTTGATTTGTGTGTAGAGGACGGGATTTCCAACGTTGGTCCACATCCATTACGCAACTCAGGCCACCATGTTTGTGTTTCCAAATTCCGATGACATCCTCGCCAAATACAGACACCGACTTCTTGAAGACATCTTTGAGGTGCTGGTAACATGCATCATGATGGAGATGTAAAGTTGCATTTAGCACACTCAGGGGCAACTTGTGGATGGAGATACCCCCCTCGTCTTCAAGAGGGTGGTACAGGTTGGACTTGGGCAAGTATGTTTGGAGGTGACTTGAGGTGGGCAACATTCGGGTTGAGACTGGCCCCCGTTCTGAGTTGGGAAGATTGGCAACCTCTTGTCGTTCCAATTTTTATTATGTTTGGACACGTTAAGCATTGTTGTTGGTGAACTCTTTTCTCTTCTCAATTGTCAGTTTATTAATTTTATGGGACAGCTGAGAGCATTGCATTTCCCCACATCGTCACCTCGTATCATGCCATCGTTTGCCCCACAGTTGCATTTTTTTCTGTGCAGCTCTACTGGGAGGCTGATTGATGCTAGAGAACCATTGCGGTCGTGTCTGTGGATTTGGAGTATGTTGGAGCCAGTTTGGTTGAATATCATTGCATTGGTCTCCGTGAGGCGGGTTGATTGTACCCAATCCATACTGGTCGAGTCTATGGATTAGAAGGCTGTTATGTCTTAGTGAATTGGTGTATCTATGATGTGGTGTCATTTCTTTGACATGATGTTTTATTGTGCTGTGGTGGGGTTCTAGTTGAGTATATTACATATATTTTTCATGAGGACCTCTCAAATTTGAAATTTGAAAAATATTTAAAGCCCAACTTCCATTTTCATGAGCAAGGCATGAAACTTTCACTTTTCCACCAAATTATTTTGAATTTTTCATGCTGATGGACAGATGAGCAGGGTGGGGGCATGCACATAGCGAGCATCCCACGTTTTGTATGGCATGGCATCACCAGCATGGCATTCTGATTAGACAACGGCAACCGTGGGGGTTGCTTACAGAGGTCATTTAGGCATGACTGACATTGTGTCTGAAATCGTTTGACCAACTCGGTCGTGGCTCGGTATGGCTGCTTGGTCATGGCTCGTGGCTGGTGGTATGGAATCGTGGGACCAGCTTGGCTGGTGCAGAGTCAGACTGATGCAAGTGACTCAGTTTCCATATTGGTGAATCAATAATAGAGATCTTTTGGCTGATTCAGCAAGAAGCGGAATCAAATTTGGTTGGCAATCAATCGTATATTTATTTTTTATGGGCCTCTTGGCCCTTATTGTATTACAATCATCAGCTTCTTAGCTGCTTCATCAGGCAGTGGGGTATGATGTACATTGGCAATCGTTTTATTATTTTGATGGGTCACACGGCCAGTTATCATGTGAAGTGATCATGTTTGGGCTGATTGAGAGCAATGTGGGATGAATACTTATTGTGTCATGCACGATCAACTCTAAACCAAGTGTAATTGACCAGGTGTTCTGCAGGCAAACTCATTGATGCCATGCGGCATCATCATCTCCACTACTCTTTGAGGATCGTGGTATTGCATGCCCTAATATGCCATGGCGGATGTCTTGCTTTTGAATGGCAAATGTTCATAAAATTTGAACAATGACCCACTTATTCATCCCCACAACCTGGTTTATGTTGACGGCAGGGGTGCTTCTGAATAAGATGAATCAAGTACAAGTTTAACTCCTTAGTTGTCGCAAATCCGAGCTCCTGTAGAAGTAACGTAGGAATTAGTACTAAAAAAACTCTCTGATTTTTGTTTGCGACAACTAAATCTGGAACGCTCCCGCAACACCATGACCATGGGTGCCGACACCCCCCAAGCCATGAAATAAAATGGTTGACGCCCATCCAACTACACATATGCCTTCTATACATTCCATTAAACATTGCCGTAACTTGTTTTAATCAAATTCATTATCTAGCCTTAATAATATAGCATTTCACAAAGTAGCATTGTTTTGTAAGAAATGATTTTATGATCATATTATCTATTTTAATGGTTATAATGTCGCCATATCCCAACTCGCGGACCACCAACTGACAAGGAATGTCATGTGGGTGTATCAGTTCAATCGCCCGGCGACAGGCGCCGCTTTATTGGCTTTATTGCTGTGGTAGGCCGTCGAAAATGGCCATGTTCGGCACGATCATTTTCATCGATTTGCATCGATCCATGCACCCGTCTTCCATTTCGACGACCGTGGCGTCTCTGTATACCAACCCGCCGGCCGCCAATCGATAATGAATCTATTAGTACCCATCCAGACGATCGCATGGTCGTGGGTGCCATCTTAATGATTGTATTATGGGGCAGACATCATCATCATCATCAATAGATGCATCAGATCAGAACTCACCTTTAAACTGGTCCCAGCGCCGCCGTATTCCAACCCGCCGGCCACCAAACAACAGTAGATGCCATACGAATTCAAATGAACGATGGCCTGGTGGAGGGCGCCGCGTTTATGCAATGATATGGAGCCAAAATGGCCGTCGTCGGCGCCATCGTCAGCTGTGATTTGTATGAAAATCTATGAAAATGAAGCGCGAGTATGTAGGGCCTAACGTAAAATAACTAGTTCTACTCGTCGTACAAAGTTGTTCAGTATACCGTTTCATAGCTCTTAAAAAGATTAGTTCATTGCATATGAAGTTGTCGCAAGATAGAGCAACCCCTTTTTATATTAAACCTAATCTTACACAGTTTGTTTGGTCAAATAAAGTCAAAATTCCACAATCATACTATTCCTACGTACATTACAATTCATGAGAAATATGTAAGAAATCGTTTGCGACAACTAAGGAGTTAAACTCGTACCTAAATACCTGTCTTCCATCCCGTGATCATAGGTAGACTGAAGCCATTTCATTTTTTTTGACTGTGTCCTTACTCCTTCATGCAAGAATGAATTCATCTCACAAACCTGCCCGAAGCTCTTCTCATCACACACTCAGAAAATAACACCCCAACCACGCTATCTATCTACATTTATCTATAAAGTAACAAAAGAGAATGAGTGCCTACACTAATCTCCCTGGTACCTCACTGCCTCGGTTTGCCTTTCAGTCTTTGGATTCGGTTGCCTCATCAAGGGATATAAACACATCGGTCTTCAACGCCATAGTTTTACTATCTGGTAGTAGCGATCACAAAGATACAACCTTATATGCTTCATACAGACCGTGTCGGAAAAGATTGTTGCAATTCGTAGTACATGGGTTGATCCAGTTGAATTAGTCAAGAGCTTATCATCAAAAAGAAGTAATAATAACTCAGACCCCTCTGCCATGGAGTTAGATCTCTCCATTACCTATCAAGGGCGCAAATATAACACCACAAAAGCCTTCTCAACTTTTGTAAAGTTGAGGAATGATTTGTCGGACGAATATGAATTAAACTCCGATGATTGCTACGGTGTTGCTTTTGTTCCTGAGTCTGAGTTGCCTAAAGTATCACACAAAATATGTTCACATGCTGCTTTTGTCTTGTTAGGAATGGCTAATAACATCAGTGGATTTCCATTTCTACAAGCAACGGCCTAACTGTATGTCCCAGAGATGGAGCAATGGCTATTGCAGGTTGTTGATGCCTTCCCCTACAGTCAAAGTTTGACCAAATTCTTGTG
>JAZGVS010000032.1:0-27466 GCA_037356235.1 Bacterosira constricta
TCCGCATTTCACATGTACCTCATGTTCCGTGTTTCACTACCTCGTTCTATGTTCCAGGAGATGACGTGATGGCTGCCATGTGCTGGCAGACGATTGACAAAAAGAGGAGGGATTTGGTGAGTGCTTGCTTGCTCAAATGAAAAGGAAAAGCAATAATAAGTACCTCACTCTGTGTTTCACACATACATTGCTCCGTGTTTCCATGCTGGAAGGGTGGTATCAACGACAGACTCCTCTTTGAAAGATTCCGTGTTGTTGTCGTTGCCGTTGCTGGTTGTTTGGTATGTTGGTTCGGTGGACTAGACACGGGTACGAGAAGGTTGACTGGATATGAGAAGGTTGACTGGAGTGAGTGTTGTGTCATTTGTTAGTTGAGAAGTAATAATATAGAAAAAGTAGAAACGTACCTTCTTCCTCCATCGCACCAATCCCACGCTACTATATCCCCTCCAGTACAAACCTCAGGTGAGCTGTCTCTCTTTTCCTATTCATCACAAAGTAGACAGCATGCTGTCCAATATGAAGTGATGATGCTGTATCCCCGACATCCTGATGCATCCTCCATTCCCAGCGTGTACAAATCCCACATAATTCCACCCAATTCCCGTGCAAACTTCCTTCGACTCTCGTCCAGTGTCCAGTCCGCTGACTAAGAGTTGGCGCAAAGAGAGGTGGGGTTTATTTAGCAAATCCTCGTGGATGTGACGAAAAAGAATACTAATAAACAATGGCGTACCTTTAAATGCGTCCCTCGACGAACATAAATGCAACAGTCATCATCATGGTGCGAATGCCCCTCTCTCTATGGACACCATCTTTCCTCGACAATAAAAAGGCTTTGGCGAAGTCAAACACTTCAACCGGAACACCTATGTCCATCACGCACACCTATCATCTTTCACTAAACCCTCCCAATCAATAGTGGTTGTGTTCGTTCCATTCGTTCGTCGTGGGAAAGCGGTGGCGTTGTGAGCGGTGGTGCCAACATTAATTATGGCATTGCTCCTCGCTATGTCATCACAATGTCAACTTGTTGGGATAAACAGTGGCAGGCGAAGTTTGATGAGTGGTTGCAATAAGATCAAGAAATATCAAAAATGCATGCATGTATCATTATAACTCACCTACTCGCTCAGTCGCAAACCCACGACACCACCCGACGATTGAAGGCATCCTTCTTGGGGACCTTGAGAGTGATCCCCTCAAGTTTCGAAACAATGATTGATGAATACGTTTTGGTGTGGGGCAATAACGACGAATGGATGGAACTTGGATCCAAAAAAGCAATTCTGACGTACCAAAAGGGGTTTGTACAGTATAACTTTTTCACCACAGGATTTTTTTGGATCCGTTGACGCAGTTACAACCCACGGGTTTTTTACTGTGTTACTGCGTTGAGACATCCAGTAAAACACCACTGCAGAAGATACAGTGGTGTATCAATTATCCCTGACAATGCAATTGAGGTCAATTGAGGGAAAGTGGTGATTTTGCTGTTGTTTCGCCTGACCCTCGTTTGACATTTTGGTTGTGTCCCCGAGCGATGCAAGTTCCACGTCATCCGATGTTGCCCGGCCCAGTTTGGTGGGAATGAAATACAGGCTCTGCCAAGAGCCCCTACTAATGCTAATGGCACCAAGGATATGATAGTGAACCCAGCTGTATCCTGGCCCGGATCATTTGATCACATTGATACTAACACCAACAGCACTTTAGGTTCAATAGAATGGGATGTTATGTGTCCACCGCAATCAAGGTCTGGGATCAAGGGGAAAGGAGGAAACAAAGTTCTTCAATCGACCAAAGAAGGATCAGCAAATCTCGACAATTTCTTCAAGCTCAAGAACATGGAATTAATAGCATTAGCAAGGAATCTACAATCAAAGTAAACGGTATCTCTGATGGTGAAATCGAAACAGTCAAAATTTAAGGAAATAAATCAGTGAGAGCAAAAAAAACAAAATGATGTGCATGATTTATACAGTTCATTTTCCTCCTGACTTCAAAAATCGTAACTTATAGGCATATGCAAACACGTGGGCAAAAATGTGTGATGGGTTCTTTGCTGCCTCAAATTACACTGATCACACAGTTGGTGCTATGATTGACTTGATTTGTCAAGGGGAAGAGGATTATACTAACATGGTGCAAGCGATGGTGTGGTCGAATTTTCAAGTTGTTAGTGTTATTATTTTATTTTTCCTGTTTTTCATTGGAGCATTAACAGTATTCCGGGTATGGGTGCCAGCTGGTGTCCACTTTGTACTAGCTCCGCGGTATGTCGAATAACTTCTCCACATATTGGAGTCACCTTGACATATTTATATTTAAAAAATTACTTTTTTTCTTGTCCATCTTTGATGGCTTAGATGTCAGCTGGTATCACATGAGGTCAAGCGTACGATTCCCTAGATAATATTGGAAACGCATTCGACCAACGTCCGATCCACTAGTTAATTAACTAGTCACAGGTTCGACTCTCGATTTCGATTTGCCACCATTTTTACTAGCTTCGTGCTAGCTTTACGAGCGCCCAACGCCAGTGCATGGATATACTTACCCGGAGTACTGTCAACGAGAAGAGTTTTTTTAAAGTGACAAAAACCCGCTCAATGCCATCATATACGCTTACGACAACTACAGAGAGGAATGTTGTCTCTTTTTCATGGGAAGGGATGATGTTTATGTGTATGTGTATGTGTATGTGTATGTGTATGTGTATGTGTATGTGTATGTGTATGTTGCAGTTGCTAACTTATGGGCATACGTGGACGGTGATGAGGTGATACGATTACTAGAAAATTGTTTTGTGGATAAAGTATCAAATGTTAAGGAACCGAACATTTCGGATCCTTTGGAGCATCCAAGAAGACCATTACTTTTCGCCAATGATGTGGAATGTATGTGCATTTCCAGTGTGTGGGGGCAGGCTATACTCTCAATCGGGCAGCACTTGATATTTTTGTTGTTGTTGAACAAGGGATCCCATCATTTCTCCCTGACACCCGTGATCCTAGAGAGAATGTCTTACTTGGATATTGGTTCTGCTCTGATGATGGTGTATTGTATATGTGTCATTGTGTGTCACACAAATGATGAGCATAATGGTGAGCGATATTGGGGTACAGCTGAGTTTAGTTCTAACTACAATGGAAACATCCCAGTTGGTCCAAAACAGTTGGCTTGGTTGTTCAATATATCCATTCCTCTTGGTGGCAATTCAGCTTTATCACACAGCAGATTGGGTTTCATCTGAAAGAGGACACACTAGATATTGCAGAGCAGATATATTGGTACCACGCTCTCCTATTTGATTGGTGTGACTAGTTACAGGAGCTAGCTAGCTAACAATAATAATAATAATAATAATAAGAGACTGAGTTTACTTATCCTACCTATGCCGTAATTGTCATGTAACAGCTCTAACCTTCTACTGAAGCTTGGCTAACCTTTAGAACCTATTTATTCGTATCTTATCAGCAGTAGATGCCAGCGAATTAAAACATTATGCCATCATTATTGCTGAAGCGGCGATTCACCCCTCCCGCCTATCACGAAACCTACCATCTTACCTAAATCAAACTACATAATTATCTCCATCAATACTTGGAGTGTGTTTGGGGGATAAATATTGTTCATATGCAAACGACCGACGTGTGGTCACTATTTCCAGGTTCGTGCTGTTGCTGTCACTAGCGGAAAAGCGGACACCATGCAGCATGCAGGACCGGTCGGAATGTTTTTATTTCTTGTATGTTGCATGCAATGTTGTAATGTATGTACAATAGCGTGGTGTGTCGTGGAATTTGCTACAAGCTTCGCTAGAAGGTTGGAAATGTTTCCAAAATCACGGATGCTCGTAGTAAAATATAGTGCAGTTAGAGTTGAGTAGTCTGATCTCGTAAATACGAAGCTTGTACGAATCTACCTCGAACCACCAAACGCCAAACCAACCAACACGTATGATATGCGTATGTAACTTTATTATTGATTCCTCCGTATATGTTGGTTCGCGAAAAAAACAGAACCTCGCTCTCCTCGCTCAAGCTCCTATGTATCTGCTCCTATGCTATGATGGTAATACACGGTATAATACCAAACACCAACAGGGTAGGGCCTCACTCCTCACTTCACTGTTCAATTATTGATTACCTACGAATCAACTCAGCTAAAGTCAAGAAGCTGGTTATGCGTTCTACCGAGATAGCCAGTGAAGACACGCGCTGGAATCGATTGCAAACCAAGTGAATGGGAAGAGAGACAGCATCAGCTGATAATGCTTCCGTCGTCAATACCAAAGCAAGGAATAAATAATGGTAAATCAACCACGCACGAAGAATCAAACGACAGTCTGGTGATGATGTCGTCATCGTCATCGCCGCCTGAGCACATATCACAAACTAGGAAAATGGTGTGTTCTATTCAGGGATGCAACAATCATTCCAAAGAGGGAGGGACAGTCTGCGTTAGTCATGGCAAGGGTATTCAATTACCTCCAGGTATTCGATCGTTGCAGAAGAATAATGAATCTAGATTGCCGCTGCCATGCTCACATGAAGAACTGATAAATAATGTGCCAAGTAGAATGGATGAGAATTGCAATAGCGTGACTACTGCAAATGAGAAGGGACAGAATGAACATAATGACGTAACCAACACGATTTCCAATGGCAGTGTGTCCAAACAGAATAATGCCGATGTCTACCAAGAAGTTTGGTACTGTGACGTTTGTCTAAAGGCTGCGTTTGAGAATTATGATGATGCCGTGGCTCATGAAAAGGAATGTACCGGGGGTAATGGCAAAGCAAAGTCAGACGGTGGACAAGAACTACATCAGTTGTTGGTAGAGAACAATGTGCGACAGGAACATCAACACCAGCAGCATCAGCAACAAGAGCAACGGATAAGATCACCACCAACATTGCAGAAACAAAACCTTTCAGTGGAAACAAATCTTGATCCTACTGCTGAACTGTGTTCTTTTCTATTTCGAGATGAGGAAACCACGCCGATTGGAGGAGGGCAGGAAGTCTGTCAGAGCCACTCTTCCCTTTTCTTGGAAAGAGCCAAATCAATAAAAATGAGTATTCAGGGTCAACACAAAGGCATCATTGGCAGTCCCATAATCAATCCCAGAAAGAGACCAAGAGAAGAGATGAGGAATGATACCAATGCTACTAGTACATCTATCGACAAATCTTTGGAGGGTGGTGATGATTCTATGGTTGTCAACGATGCATGTTCAGTGAGCAAACGCAATCCTCCTCCCTTGCGTCAGCAATATTATGACGGTCATGCCATAGGCATGAGTGCTACTGTTGCTACTGCGGACCCATATCACGGACGCAACAATTACCCAAGTTATCATCATGTCCCAGCGCCGCCGCCGATGGAAAATTATAATCCGTATGCTTATCAAGGATACCAGGCTTATCAAGGATATCAGGCTCCTCCATATGATAACACTGTGATACCGCTACCGCCACCTCTGCCACCCCTTCAGCCACCTCAACATCACCCAATGCAATATCAACCACATCATTTTCCACAACCTCATACTATTCCAGTGACAAAGCCTATGACATTCTGCGTGTATCCAGGATGCAATAGTGTTGAAAGCAAAGTTGGGCTTTGCTTCACACATTATGAAGAATATTATGAAGAATCAATGCAGAAGGAATCAGCGTGCCATTCAAACGACGAGGCAAAAGGAAATAATGAGCCATGGCCTCCTCCTCCTCCTCCATATGACAACACTGGGATACCGCCACATATACCACCTCCTCAGCCGCCTCAACATCACCCAATGCATTATCAACCACATCATTTTCCACAATCTCATACTATTACAGTGACAAAGTCTACTATTCCAGTGGCAAAGCCCATGGCATTCTGTATGCATCCAGGATGCAATAGTGTTGCAAGCAAAGATGAGCTTTGCTTCACACATTATGAAGAATTAACGCAGAAGGAATCATCGTGCCATTCAAACGACGAGGCAAAAGGAAATAGTGGTCCTATTTCATCAAAACCAATAATTCCAGTAGCAATGACACCTATCAATACGAAGGTGCAGATGGTCCGGTGGACCAAGGAAGAGGTGAGTTGTATTATTTATGATGTAGACAACTACTATCAATTTCAATTATTCTTCATATGCCATTCATTATCGCCTTCATTACATTCCACCAAAAGGACGATGCTCTCTGCCAGGCAGTCAAAAATGTCAACAAAAATGTTCGCAAAGACTGGGAAAAAATCTCTGAGGCCGTTGCCAGACGCACAAGAATCCAATGTTACCATCGCTGGCACGATCATTTGGATCCGGGTATTCGAAAGGGGGCCTGGACGGCCGAGGAGGACGCTACACTCAGAGAAATAGTCATGGATAATGGACGAAGACAGTGGTTGTGTCTCATTGCTTCTCGTCTACCAGGAAGGAGTGGCAACCAATGCAGGGTACGGTGGATTTCTCATTTAGACTCAGGCATTAGTAAAGAGGCTTGGACTATCGAAGAGGATAGAAAATTGCTTGAGTTACATCAAAGTGGGAACCGGGTGTGTGAGATTGCTCATATGTTAGGGAGGTATGTTCTGTTTTAGTTGCGCTGATTTTTTCAACTGTTTCATGGTTGTATCTAACCTTGGTATTCCGCTTGTTTCGAATGGCACAACTAATATTCGAAGGTCGATCAATTCGATTAAACAACGTTGGGACTATTTCTGTTCAAAGAAAAAAATTGAAAGGTATCTTTCCATGAAAAACGGGGGCACCATTCGCTACTTGGAAAATGGTCGATTTGACTTTGATGGTGATCTTGAGGGAGTGCTTCTGGCAGTTCGTGTTGGAAACGAAGCGAAGACCACAGACACAATTTGTTCCCATGCTGGTTGCACTTATCAAGCAAGACAAGGAGGGTTCTGTGTTAGGCATGAAGTGCAGAATCCGAACAAGGCAAAAGAAGATGAGGCTGCGGGTCGGGACAAATTTCAAATTGACAATATACAAGAAACAGAAATGGTGCAGCATTCATCAGCAACAAAGTTCACTGCTCCAATGCGGGACTCCTCTGTTGCTACCATCACCCAACCACAGACAAAGATATCCCAACCCAGCTCTAACGTTTTGGCGGCTAGCGATGAATTGAAAGTGTGGACCAATGAAGAGGTGAGTTATATTAATTTAGATGCAGTAGTGCACGAAGACGCAATTTCTCTTCTGTTTTGTCTCATCTAACATCATATGAATCTTGAATTGTCTCTATCCACAATTATGCCATATTATTATGCCAAAGGACGATGCTCTCTGCCAGGCAGTCAACAAAAATGGTCCCAATAACTGGGAAGAGGCCGTTCCCGGTTGCACTGGAATCCAATGTTACCAGCGCTGGTTCGGTTATTTGGATCCAGGTATTCGAAAGGTGCCTTGGACAGCCGAGGAGGACGATATTCTCAAAAAAGTAGCCAAGGATAATGGAGCAAGAAATTGGTCGTCTGTCATTAATTGGTCGTCTGCCATTGCTTCTCATCTACCGGGAAGGAGTGGCAAGCAATGTAGAGAACGATGGGTTTCTTATTTGGACCCAGGCGAGGTTTGGACTATCGAAGAGGATAGAAAATTGTTGGAGTTGCATCAAAGTGGGAATCGGCGGCTTGATGTGGCCAGGATTCTGCCAGGGAGGTATGTTATGTTTTGGTTGTGCTGATTTTTTCGCATCATACATATGGTTGTATCTAACGTTGGTATTCCACTTGTCGGAATGACACAATGAATGAAAGGTCCGGCCCTGCGATCAAAAAGCACTGGAATTCATTGAAGAAACAAATTGAAAGGTATCTTTCCATGAAAAACGGGGGCACCATTCGCTACTTGGAAAATGGTCGATTTGACTTTGATGGTGATCTTGAGGGAGTGCTTCTGGCNAAATTGAAAGGTATCTTTCCATGAAAAACGGGGGCACCATTCGCTACTTGGAAAATGGTCGATTTGACTTTGATGGTGATCTTGAGGGAGTGCTTCTGGCTGTTCGAGTCTGTACTCGTGATGGTTGCACTTATCAAGCCAAGCTAGGAGGTTTATGTGTCAGGCATGGGGCAAAGACCACGAAAAAAAGCTGTAGCCATAATGGCTGCGCTAATTTGGCCAAGCAAAGAGGGTTATGTATCAGGCACGGAGCGAAGAACCCAAATAAAATCTGTAGTCATGATGAATGCACAAAATATGTCCAGAAAGGAGAATTTTGCTTTCGACACAATGCAAAAGCAGTTTCAAATCTTGGCAATACACAACAAACAAACATGTTAGAGCAAGCATCGGCAACGAAGCATGATATCACTGTTCCAATGCGGGATTGCTTTGCTGCTACCACCACCCAACCACAAAAACAGATCTCCCAGCCCAGCCCTAAAGTTATCTCGGCTAGCGATGAAATCATATTGACAGGCTCAAACAGAGATTATGCTGCAAAGCTGCCCGTAGCGTTTGGATTCTGGCTAGATGATGAGGCTTCAAAGGACTTGGCACAGACTGCCACAGAGAGGTGGGTTAAACAGGGGATGAATTCTGCAGAGTCAGTTGATGAAGGGGGTGACTCAATATCGGAAAACGAGATAAATCCTGCTGTATCGAAATCAGCACAAAAAATGAGCACACCTGTACTGAAGACCAACCCTAAAGTTGCCGTGGCTTGTAACGAGTTCAAACTTGACAACTCGAACAGAGACCAAATAGCAAATCTTCCCGTGGCATTCGGATTCTGGCTAGACGATGACGGCGCTTCAAAACAAATGACCCAGACTGCCACAGAAAAGTGGGGTACACAGGGGATGAATTCTGTCGAGTTAGAAAGTGGCCCAGGACCAAAAGGCAAACGAAATAACACTCCAGAAAAAAACACTGCCAATGGATCGCCAAAAAAAAGACGAGTACATATAAGAAGGAACTCAATTACCGGTTCAGCTGGACCTGAATTTCCAGTAGGATGGATATCAAAGACTGTTGAGAGGACTACTACACAGACAGGAAGGACAGGTTCGTATAAGATTTTCTATTCGCCCACAGAGAAGTATGTATTTCGTTCGAAAAAGAATGCTCTCGCGTTTATCAAGATATTGAATGAGCCTGAGGTGAATGACGAACCGATGGGGTTCAATTTGTTTAAGAGTAGAGGGCACAAACGGTAATAAGAACAGTATGGCATCATGCATCCTCCACACCATCTGCATACTGCATCCATTAAGCAAAGATGCATGCACGATAGCAAAGAAATGATTGATTGAGACTTACTTCAGCCCTTCATTGTTTGCAAAAGAAAAATATCGGTTGCAATTTCAAGTATTCCCCTGCAGAAGTCTGCCTGAACAACTTGACTGAAACAGGCAGTCAAGAGAAGCATGGCACTACATCAGGGGAGACTTTGATTATAGCCTTGCCAAAACGAAGATGAAAAACAGTGGAGCTGATATTTCCAATCTAATTGAATATTGTTGGCATGCTTAAATTTATGTAGGCTGAAAAGTTTAAGCATTGTGGTTCATCATATGAAGTATGGTATTGCTCTACACGCCTAACTGGGCTAGTCATGGCTTCTTTTATCCATTTTCAGCAATCCTCTTTTCGCAAGGAGGCAAAATAATGCAATTTTAACCCATCATGACTCAATTAACTTATCCACCCAAGGAACTCAAACCACAGCCGCCATATAATCAGTAAGATCAGGCTGCATAGGAATCAACCGCTCCCCAAACACATCACTAAACGTGCCAATATCCACTCGCTTCGCTTGCTCCCCCGGAAGTACATTCTGCATAAAGATTTGCATGGCATTCAAAAGCGCCTGCTGGCACATGTTCAACTCATACTCCCTACCGACATTTCTATTCCCACCACCGTCGGTATTGGTCAAGTTCTGTAGTTCTCCCTCCCAACGCTCCCAATAATCCTGTGCCAGTGGCAATAAAAATGCATCGATTGCCCGTGGTCCAAACAGCGAAATACCCACAATCCCTCCATATTGAGTGGCTAGCGGCCTATCCACCCGTAGAGCTTGCTGCGTCAGCAGTTTGATGATGCGCGGCTTCATGGTAGTATACTGATTGCCATAAATATCACAAGCCTTGACCAAACACCGTGCCGCCTCCTCCCTCAGCGCCCAATGATCCTCGTACGGCGACAACGAAAGCTTCTTCGCCACAATGCACGTTCCCACCGGAGTGAACATTTGATGCAAATGCAAATCTAGATGCAAACTGCGATTGTCCAGCATGGCATCGAACACTTTGATTAGCCTACGGCAGTATTCCGTCTTGTGTAAATTCTTCTTGGCCATGAGACCACTGGCCACGAAGCGACTTAGGAAGGGAACTAGCTCTTGGATGCCCACGTCCGTTCGAATGCCGTGTAGGGCTGTGGTTACCTCGAGAATGTCTATTGAGTTTTCGATGGTGGAGGTGACGCGTGCGTAGTAGAGCTGTAATTCTTCGGATAGAAGGCGGTGTTGCAATTCACGAATTCGGATGGAAGAGTCATCGTTCTTTTTGTTGTCGGTCGAACCTCCTTTGCCACCATTAGTGGTAGCATCGTCTTCCTCCAACTCCAATACAGGAGCAATATCCCCCGAATGAAGACCATCGGCATGATTCCAAACATCATTCAACGGTATCATGGGACTCACTCCATCCACCGCCAGCCAATGCAATGTCATGCCCAGTTCACAGGGAGGACGGACGGCCAGCTCGGATTGCAAATAGGCATTCAAATCGATACGTGGTACGGAGGATGATTTAAGAAGAGATGGCACCGACGTTGTTCGGTTGTTGTTATTGGTGGTGTTCCGAAGAAGCCGGTCGAGGCCACCACCAGAATCGCCATCCTCGGTAGGAGTTACACAGGATGGCGCCGTCATCGCCATTGGCACTCCGCTGACGTAGAGCTTTTCGGATCCTCTCCACGATAAGGCCATGTTGACATCGTCGTGGTGGATCAATCGACGTCGTTTTTGCTGCCTGTGCTGGCTGCTCTGGCCACCGCTGCTCCTGCCGACGACGCCATTATTATCGACATTGCTGTCCCCGGCGGAAATGAGACCGCCCCGCTTTGAATGGCGGTTGACCACGGCTGATTCGCGGATTAAGGAGGTTACATGCTGCTCCACTAGATTGGCTAGGGTGGCTTGGGTGGCGGATTGCATGATGTGTATTGTATCAGGTCAATAATATTTGCGGTGCATGTGTTGCTGATACTGACAGATAGTGACAGTGATAAAATATAACATAATGATTAAAATCGCTGGGTTCTTTTCTCCGCCTGGTTTCTTTTTATTGATCTGTTGACAAGGGGGTAACATTAGCTGGCGGCTGGCGCCTCGTAGGTATAAATGGATAATGCTGAGCTAGGTACCTACCTGGGGTACCGGCGGCAGACAACCCACAAAAAGTCAAAAGAATCGTTTGCCGTCTCTTATCTTTCTACGTTCTTTCACTGTCGGTTCAGAGCCACCATGCCATCGCAAATAGGAGACGAGACATCCGTGGCACCACAAGAAGACGACGATGCCTCGCATATCAGCAGCAGAAGCGACGCTTTGTCCACTGTGGCGGAAGATTCCAATTCAGAGGCGGCTGACGGTGACAACGATGACAACGAAGAAGAAGAAGCAGCAGCAGATGGTTTGAATAGCGACAACGATGATGGCGATGATAACGATGATAACGATTCGGAGAAACTAAAAATGGATACCGACACCGCCACATCGGATAATGAAATGCAGGATGAGCCCAACATCGAAGAAAAAGAAGAAGAAGAAGTAGAAGAAGAAGAAGATGGTTTGAACAGCGAGCAGGATGATGTCAGTGATAATAATGAATCATCGTCAGTAGAAGATGATAACGACACGGCATCATCAGCATCAGCAACATCCGAACAAAAAATCAAACTGGGCGGCCCCAATGCCAGCAATGGAACTCCAGCCTACGCCCTTCTCGTTGGCATGATGGATTCTTCCAACAACAACAGCAATGACAATGACAACTCAACTAATAGCGAGATTATTACCATACCAATTACACGGCTACCAACCACATTGGGAAAGGACCATGTCACTAAAGATCCATCCTTTGTTGGTCTCAAGGAAGGCAGCAATACTACTAATGATACAACAACTACTACTACTGCGGATAATGCACCCAAGCTATCACAATCCATGTGCTCCATATTTTACAGAGATGCTCATGGAGGAAAGCTGGGCTTATACAAAAAAGGCAGGAAGAAGGAAAATAATAATTCCAATCCAGATTCAAATGTGGATGAAAAGGGAGACATGATTGATCCTTTGGATGGCATGATTTACAAACCATTTGAAAATACGAATACTACGGATGATAACGAGAAGAGCAGCAGCTCCACCACCGCTCCGGATGACATACTGCGGCTGCCAGGTATGGATGCCAAGACGCCATTGCCATCTTCTGGATTTTTCGCAATCGAGTGCACGGGTCGAAAGATCATGGTGGGAGGCACCATCCTCAAGAAGGGTCAATTTGCCATGCTCAAGGATGGAATTCCTATTAAGATTGCCTCCCACTGTTTTTACTTTCTGCTGCCTAATTCAATGTCTACAGCATCCGCATTGTCGAAACCACCACCCTCCATCAAGGTCAAGGTAACGACACCCATCAAAACAGAAACCATCACATCCCCCAAGAAGGCCAGCGTCAAGAAAGAACGGGAGAGCACCAACGAAAAAGACGATACCATCTCCCCACCACCCTCCAAAAAATCACGCAAATCCGAAGACTTCACATCCTCCATCCACGACGACAAAACCGACTCTCAACTCCTCCACCTCCTCTCCCAAAAAGTGACACAATCCACCTGGGACCACGAGGGACAACGACTCGGTTCCACCCTAGCAACACGAGTGTGTCGCGCTGCTGCCAGTTCCGCCAAAATACAAACCATCGTCGCAAGTGAGGGGGGTGTCACTCAACGCGAGATACTGGATTGGATGAGTGATTCCACGAATATTTTCAAGGAATATGAACAAATGATGTTGCAAAAGATTGAAAGGAAGAGTTTCATGATGAGTATTGGCAAGGCTATATTGAGGGCGGGGTATACTAAGAATGAATTTTTGAGTGGTAGGGCTTTTCGATGGAATCTGCCGCCAAAACTTTCGAGGGAAGGTGGTGGTGTTGGGACTTCGGGGTCGAATGATGGTGGCGAGGAAGATAAAACGACTGCAGCAGATAACGAGGAAGAGGATGTGAGTAGTACGACAAGTAATGATGACGAGCCAATGCAGGATGGTGGGAGTAGTAAGACTATGGAGCTTTCAGAAGAGGGAGCTGATGATGGCAATACTAATGATACTAATGGCGAAAATAGCGAGGTGGAAACGAAGAAAGAATCTCTTGGTGGTGACGAGAGTGATATAGAACAGACATAATTCATAGTCAATGATGGGATAATTTTCTCTGAAGGTATTGCATACACCTCTTCGCCAGTGATATACTTGGGCTGCTTTATTTGACATTTCTATTCATTAGTAAAACTATGTCTCTCGCTCAGTTTAAGATCGATTTACCTTATCATGCTTTATAGACATATGAACCTTCCGCACACATTTGGCACTCATTAATATGACAAATCCTCAGCATTTTGGCACCCGCGCCGAACCACCTGTTTCCCATTACACCACAAAAATGCAGCAGAATATTCTCACGCTAAAACTCCCCTCACCATTCAACTTTTCTGCCAAACCTCACTAGAGACCAACTACGTTAGCAAGTGCTGAATTACGAAGAGTTGCTCTCCCTACACGAAAGGAGTGTAATGTCAAAGTACAACGTCGCACCTGAACCTGCACCAATATCTTGAGAACCATATCCTGCCTTTGGCGGAACAATCAGCTTTCTTCTGCCTCCCACTTGCATTCCTGACACACCAATATCCCAGCCCTGAATTACCTCTCCTTTTCCGAGACGAAAGTTGAAATTCTTTGAGCTGTCTATGAGCACTCCGGTGAAGCTTTGGCCGTTCAATTTGTACCTTACTGTAGCAAGCATTCCATCACGTGCTACTGTGCCCTTTCCCTCGATTATATCGAGACACCTCACTCCCATTCGAAGAGTTTGCGTGCCTGTCTCTTCGTCAACGCTGCCATTAAATACCCGATCAAGAATAACCAAATCATTTTCCTCTTTCCCTTGATCTGGTGTCAATTTTGCCTTTGCCTTCTCCCTACCTCTGGTCTGTTCTGCTATTCTCAATTTCTTCTTCTGCACCGCCTCCGCACCACCTGGAGCGTTCAACTCCCGTCTAAGCCTCTTCTGCTTTCGAATTTTCTTCTCCTTTCGCATTTCTTTCATGTCTTCTAGCTCTTTCTCCTTTAGAAATTGTTTCCGCCGCATCTTTTTTTGTGCATGTAATTCTTCTGCTGTCGGTGGAGCCGCGGGTTTGGCAACTGACGCTTTCTTTGCTGCCTTCTTTTGAGCTCGGAGTTCCTTTTTGCTCATTGGTCGGGCAACCTCCTCGCTGGTCGCCCCTTTGATCTCTGAAACTTTCTCCATGCTATCGTCCTTCTTGCTGTAAATTGTAAATTGTGGTTGGTTGTGCGGTTCTGTGCGGTTGTGGTAAAAGAGTTCTGGTGGTGGAAAAAGAGGTGAAACACCAGACTGTGAAACAACCAAGAGCACAGAAGAGCACCAAAAATCTCAATGACGCACCGTAGGCCAGACGTTTATGTATTGATTCTTGTCATTGGCGACTTATTGGCGATAATTGTGTCCGATGATATCGATAGAAGACTTAAAATGTCATGGGAGAAAGTCTAAGATGACACGATTGACATCGAATCTCTAAGATTGCGGCACTCGTGTAGCGGTACAATATTATCGTCACTTCTTCTTTAGCTGGAAGCTGGGGCGGAGCGGAGGGACGCGCTCATAAAATTTGTTTTGATACAATTTCAATTGAACAAAAGCACCCACCACAACTTCCATCTTATGTACACTAAACCTATCACCTCAATGACCATGTCATTATTTATTTGCCACAAACCCACCATCCTCGCTCTTTGGGCAGTTTTGTACAGTTCTGGTATTGTCGCTCCAATGCAAGTAGAAGGGGCTATCCTCGCCTCTAACTTGCGACAGCTTCCATCATTTGTTCACTCATCATCACCATCGCGGGCATTGCCACAAGCAATGTCCACTGATGAAAATAAGAATCATGAACACGACGAGAATGGCTACACCCTCTACGCGAATGAGGCTACCGGAGAGAAGAAACGAGTATTCGATGCCCTAGTTGAGTATCCGTCTGTGTTCAAAATGAAAATTGTCGGAGAGGACGACGAGGAGAGATCGTTTACTCCAGGAATCGTCAGTGTCGTTGCGAACTCTTGTGGAGTGGAGATAGGTATGGTGAAACATACCGAGAGGAAAAATGGAAAGTGGACAAGTGTGACAGTACATGCTCCTGTGGAGAATGCTGATATGTTGTATTCGCTGTATGAGAATGTGGATAAGGATCCAAGAGTGAAGTTCAAGTTTTAAGAATTCTGACGATGACGTGCTTGATTTTTTCTCTTCTCCGTGAAGGTATCACAAAGTAGAAAATAAAAATAGTATTATTATGGGCAGTGATGTACTGGTATTTTGATCCAATGAAGTAGTTCACAGTATGGAGCGTTCGTTGTGTGAGATCTCTGGTATCCTACGCGCGCTGCATTGCACATGTAAATATTACGTCGTGGCATGGTATGTCTACTTTTACAACGTAAATGGTACCATATTCATTCTTTTGTGTCACATTATACCTGAATGTTGGCAATATGAGTCTCGTTCTGAAGCCCTGAATGAGAGTATGGGACTATTGTGTTGTGGTAGAATACCGCATAGACATCAAGCTTAGCAGTTGTGTAGTCTCAGATGCATCATGTGGTGTATCTTACTGTGACAACCCAGTAGGTATCCTCCCTTGAACACGCATCACATTATGGAATAGTAACTGTGATTATGAAATGCTACCAGCCAAGTCTTTAGATTGACTTCATTTTCATTTGCAATTGACAAGAAGAACAAATAAATGTTTTTCGCGCTACGAGATTGTGGTATCCTTCCTACTGCACAACAAACCAGTTTTGTGCCTTAGATAATGTATCAGGTGATGGCTGTCAGTGGGGTATCCTGCTGTCACAGCATGGTAGGCATCCTACTCTATGGACATGCATTCATAGCATAGTAACTGAGATTATGAAATGCTACCAGCAAAGTCTTTACATTGACTTTATTAGCAATGATTGACAAAGAGAACAAATGAAGATGTTTCGTGCTATGCTCAGCGAGATTGTGGTATCCTTCCTACTTGCTGCACAACAAGTCAGTTATGTGCCTTAGATGATTTACCAGGTGATGGCTGCTTACCACTACTGTCGTACCTGGTATGTATCATATCCTCTTGCGAATAGAAAATGATCAATAAAGTCGCTGCGCCATCGATCACAAATAAACGAAGAGAACAGACAAACAACATGAACACGAAGGACCAAAGAAACAAGGCTCTGACCAAATCCGCGGAGGACAGGAACACTTTGCAGATGTTGCTAGTCGCGTTCATTGAGAAAGGGAACTGGATCAGTCTTAAACGAGCCCTTGCCATTCGATTGTTCATCGATGCCGCTCGATCTCTCCACGAAAATCCAGCACTTTTTGGCGCCAATATTCTTCACATAGCTCTTTGCAACCAGTCACCGATTGGTGTCATCTACCTTCTCTTACAACACTTCCCCGAGACGCCATTTCTGCCGGATAGTGTTGGTAGATACCCCCTTCATGTCGCAAGCGCTGTTGGTATCTCATCTGATATCGTTGCCACTATTACTAAGACATATCCCCAAGCATGCATGAAACAAGATCTAGATGGCAGAACACCCCTCCACTTTGCTTGCGACGCCTCACGTGTATTGTATGAGGAAGATACAAGCCATCAAGATAAAGGCCATTTGAACTTGAGCACTATTCTTTGTTTACTATCCACGGCACCTACGTCGGTCCATCTCGAAGACTGCAATGAGAGGAATGCCATAGAACTTGCACTTTTGTCGAATGCAAGTATGGCAATCATTTCTCTGCTGCAAAACGTGAGTGTGATGGAGCATAATCAAAGGCAGTTGAAGGAGAATACAGACATACAAAAGTTGGAAAAGATCATTGCAAAAATGAAGGTTTCCAGCAAAGACTTTCAGATGCGGAAGAGGCCAAATCATTTAGCTGTTAACAGAAGGAAGCGAGTGGACTCATGCCATTCATAATATGTAGAAAGTAGAAACACCCAAATCAAAAAGTGAATCTAGAGTGATCCACTAGTAAATCATCATTTCCACAGCTTGTGTTCTGCGACATTGTCAAATAATACTATACGATTGGGATGCCATGCCATAATTCGGCAACAAGAAGTTCATTTTTTTCTTCAGCTTCATTTCCGTTAAACCAGCATATGAGCGCATACCTCTAGTCGAGGGAATAACACTGCTATCATGTAGACTTGATGTTAATATCAGCTTCCCTCCGCTAGGAACGATGTCAGATTGTTTATCATCACAAATAATCTCAGCTCCCCACCACCATCTCAATCGGCAGCATTTAAATACAACTGGCTGTGACTACACGATGTCTGTAGTCACTAGCTTGCAGCCACCCCACTAGGCCCATTTCATTTATCGACATATTGCAACGATCTAGATGCCGGACGTACACTGATCCATCAGGTTTATACCTAGCGAGCTGGCACTGCTGTGGGACAACGTGCGAGTGGCTGGTAGCATAGTCAAAACGTCGAAGAAGAAACAGAATGCCTCGTAGTAATTTCATGCAGTGAATCAGAGCGTCCCCGTTGTGTCATGCTCGTGTTTTTTCGTATTGATAATATTTTTCACTAGCGGACAGCCTCAACATTCTCACGTGCAAATCTTAATTCTGAAGTTGAGAGTACATTGTTGATAACAACCACATTTTTCTCCTCGTGTTCGCAGATGTGATCTACATTGTTGTGTTTTATTGCGCGAGAAGAGAACGGACAGTGCGTTCCATCACACAGTAGACATGTAAAGTTTGTCAGAGTGTGAACTACAAACACTTCGTTGCAAATAACTTCAATGTGATGTATCATACGAGTTAATACTCTCTGCTTTCTCATGTACAATCAAAAGTGGCATTCATGTTGTGCATCACTACAAAAATGCAATGTCTGCTGAATTGGTGAAACACTCTTCTAAACTAATATTATACATAATTGCGAATGTGGCAAAATTCATTGGGGATGAACGCCGACATTGTGACAGAAGGCAACGTTGAAATTCTGGCGTTCACGAAAGGCAAAGCAACTAAGTACACACGTTCAAAATTACCAATAAACTGTATCACCACACCGGTATTGCATTTCTTCAGCCCCGCAGTGCACGAAGTTTCCTTTCCTCACGAATGAGCTCAGACCGTTGCTTTGCCATATCCTTCTTCATCTTATACTTCATCGCTTCTGAAAGGTGAACATTGTTGAGTTTCAATCGGAAAGCATCAACGGTTTGTGTCAGTTCTGCTACTCGATCCACAAGCATTTGCTCCTCATTGTCATTGCTAATGCCATTATCATTACTATTGTTGCCGGCGGTACTGGCGGGAGTTGCTGCCGCACTCGCATCGCTGACTGCTCTTCCAGGTGCCATTACACTATTTGTACCTGAACTTGTCATACTTCTCGTACCCTTTGTCTTCGCACTATCAGTACCAGCAGTGGCAGCAACCTTAGTGCCGACAGCAGCAGGCGCCTTTCTCCCCCTCAAATAAGCCAAAATATCCTCACACCCCTTCTCCAACACCGCCGGCCGTATCCCCCGCTGTGGATTCCCACGCAGATCGATGGTCGTCAGTGTCCTCACATCCCCAAGTCGCGGGGGCAGTGTTCGCAGTTCATTATTGTTCAAAAGAAGAACCCGTAGTGACCCTTTTGCATCGTCTGCTGCTTCAGCAAGTGAGTCAGGAAGGGTACCAAGATCAGCTATTTTGTTGGACGATAAATCGAGCAGTTCAAGTGAAGGCAGTGTACAACATCCCTGCTGTGCGATCCATCCGCTTTTGTGTGACAACGACTCGTCAGCTGCAAGGGTCCTGATTCCATTTCCAGCAAGGACAAGCCTCGCCAGATTGGGCAAGTTGCAAATCTCACTGGGGAAGCAGTCCAATCGATTCCCCGAAAGATCAAGCGTTGTTAACGATCGGGACAAAAGCGTCCCGGACCGACTAAGGACGCTCTGCGAAATTGACTCGGACGTCAGTAGATTCCGACTCATGATAATCTCTACCAGCGGAACATTCGCCATGGATTCGGGAAGAGTATCTATTCGATTCTTCCCAGCGTTGAATGAGGTGAGGTTGGGCAGGGCCTCAAACCATCGGTCGTCAAGGGACGTGACGGCATTGTTCGACAGGTCAAGGTGACGTATTCGTTTTCCAACTGTATCAATCGCTGATGCGCTTACACCGTCACTGTTGTCAAAGCCGCACTGTCGACCGGAACCGGCAGCGGAGGTATCCACCTTTGAAAGCTCACTGCACAAATCCTCCGGAAGAGAATTGAGGCGTTGGTTCCTCAAATCGAGCTTGCACGTTCCACCAAGGGAATCATTGACGATGTTTCTCCATTTGCTGTTTGTTGGCCTGGACGCCTTGCCGGCTCTTTCTCCTCCGTTGCCAGTGCCACCTGCACTTGTCGCACCATCCCTGCCAACTGTACCACCTGCACTATAACCACTTGTACTGGCGACATCATCCCCTTCCACCCTCGGAGCATCCAAATACCCACCTCCACCAGGCGGACCGCCCCTCTTCCTCAAAAACTCCTTGAGCGCCCCCGTATCATTCAACAGCTGATTCCGTATCCTCCTCAAACATGGATTGCCATCCATCATGATCTTACGTAGCACGGGCAGGTACCCAATGCAGTGTGGTAGATCGTTCAAGTCGTTCATGGATGCATCAATTAGGATGATGGATGTTAGGCACCGCATCATGTCTTCGTGGAGGGTTGTGAGTTTATTCGTCGATAGTCGTAGTTCCGTGAGGCATGACCGGTAGGATATATCATTGATTTGATCACCTCCAAATAGATTGATGAAACTGGTTATCCGATTTCCCTCAAGGATGAGACATACCAGCGATGGAGCCACGGCGGGCGCTTCCGTAAAAGCATTCCTTCCAAGGTCGACAATCCGCAGACTTGCACAACTGCGTAGATCGGGTGGAGGACTGTTGCTGCTGCCTAGACGGTTGTTCTTTCCTTCCAGTGTGGAGAGGGAGCGACAACACGATGCGAGTAGGTTGGATGGGAGAATTGTGATTTGATTGTTGGAGAAATTCAATGTTTGGAGGATGGGTGCTTCGAGTGCAGAGGGTAGAGATTTGAGTTGATTGTTGGACATGTCGAATGATATCAGATGGGGCATGGTGACCGTGCCACCATTACTGTCATTGCCATCCGACAAATCCAACTCCATCGTCAAGCTCGTCAACTCGTTCCCCGACAAATTCAGCTCCCGCAAAGTCGCCGGCAAACATTCCACCAAAGCACACCCACCCAAACCATTCCCACTCAAATCCAAAACCGTCAAACAATCCAACATTCCCAAACTCCGCCACGAAACGGCACCAAGCATGCAACGTCGTGCCCTCAAAACCTGCAACGATCGAAATCGCTCCACCCGCTCATCCAACACCTCCCGCGATAAATCATTATCCGAAACATCCACGGTGGTCACCTCCTCCTCCCCCATGCTGGAGGATGAGCTGGGGTTGGACGAAGAATCCAAGCTTAGGTCAATTTCAATGCCGGAGCGGAGGTCGAACATTTTGGGTGGGAGGGTTGTGAGATTGCAGTCGCATAGTTGGAGGCGGCCGGTGAGGCGGGCGGTGCGTAGGGCTTTGTTTACTTTTTGATCGCGTGATGGTGTTGTTGTTGGTGCGGAGGCGTTTCTTCTACTGCTAGTTTTACTTCCACCAATGCCAGTAGTGGCACTGCTCGATGATGATGTTCGCTGTTGAGGCGGTTGTCCCGAACGACGTTGTCCACCCGCCGCGCTAGGAGCGGGACGAGCTGCGGCGACCGATTCATTATTGTCAATGCCGTGAGCGGCACGGAAGGCGGGGTTGAGTTTACCACGGAAACGAGAGGGTGGCGGCATGAGGTCTGCTTTGATTTGATCTCCAGGTCCGGGACGAGAGCGATCTCAATCAAGCATGGATGGACGCGATGACGATGACATGGAATTTTTGTCAGTATCGTGCAAACTACTACGAAATGCACTTTTGGTTCATGAAGTTAGTGCAGTAACGTACCTACTATGCATTATCTCCGTCTATAAATAATTATGCACTGTTATTAGTGTATATATGGTTATTTTTGCGAGAATCCTGGTTCCTTCCGCAACAGCACCGTCAGCTTCCAGCCAACGAGCAACGCGACCAGCTTATTTTTCCCTGCAACGAGCGCGCAGCAACAGTCAGCTTCCGCAACGCTCTCGCCGCTCGCCGCCGTCTCTCCCTTGTCCTTGCCTCGGATCTTGGGTCCTTCTGCTATATTCCGCTCCAATCACCACTTGGCCACCGCCGGCGTTTCTCAAACTCAACCTCAACCGCTGTCGATTTTCTTGTGCGATGGAGAAGTGACAGCTTTACAGGAGCAATCAGATGCATACAAGAAAGCGTTAGAAGGCCAAAAGTCACACTACGCTCAACTGCAGATTTGAGTTTAATGCGCAAACCTATCATTACATGAAACGCAATGATCCAAGCATCACCTCTTTGTCAATGATGTGGCGTAGGCCAACTGCTTTTGCTAATAACGTCGATTGGGTGGCTGAGGAAAAGGGGTACCATAGCATCGGGAACAACACATGTTTGAAAAAGCTAAAAATTACTTCCCATCCTCGCGGTGAACCTTCTCGTCGCAACTTTCTAGCATTCTGTCAGGAGGTGGCGAAGTCCTCGTCCATTGAGAAAACTAGTGTTTGATACGTGTTTTTTTGAACCGACGGAAATCACAATGATTTCTCCAATTTTCAATAAAGTTGCACACCTCCATTTTGATTGCTGTGCCATGAATGGTAACAGTAACAGCGTTGACTCGCTCGCATCAACTCTACAAGCATGTGACCCCCTCCAGAGCTGCTTGAAAAGTCTCTCCTTTAGCAGTATCGAATGTGGGGATTGGCATGCATCAAATGTGTTGGAAGCATTGGCCAAACATCCTCATTTGGTGCAACTTCATATCATGGGGAACAATATCAGTAGAAGAGGGTGTGACGCATAAGCGAACCTTCTACGAAATCCGACTTGCAAAATGGAGGTGCTTGACCTCAATTACAATAGAATTGATGATGATTGTATTACCGAGCTGGCAGTGGCTTTGGAAAACAACAGCACATTGAAAAATATATCCCTCGAGGGAAGTCATGTAACATTCAGATGGTATGCCTTCTTTGGGTTTCTGTGTAATTCAATCATAGAGCATCTTCATATCCCCTTCAACAATATAAATGATGAAGACATTGAGTATTTGGAAAATGGGTTGGTCAACAATACCAAGCTCAAGTCTCTCATTTTGTTTCAAAATGAAAGGGTTACATCCACGGGGTGGAATATCTTCTTTTTGTTGCTACAAAATCCACTATTTGCATTATCATTAGAGGAGCTGAATGTCTACGCCAACAACATTGACGACGAAGTTGCATCTTCTCTTACAAATGCACTTGCGAGCAAACCCAAACTTAAGACTCTCAATATTGCCAAGAATGCATTTAGTATAAGAGGATGGCGGATATTCTTCAACGGGCATCTGGCATTGGAAGAGCTTATAATGGATTATAATCAATTCGATGATGAAGCTGCCGTTCATTTAAGGGGTGCTTCGGTTATCAATGGATCATTGAAGAAATTGTCTATCCAGGCAGGACGTTCCGGTGCCATCACAAATTGCATCACTTTAGCAAGATGGGATGCCATGCGTGCCATTCTGCAGAACCCGAACTGTGCCCTTGAGGAGCTTAACCTCGGCGTGAACGACACAACTGTTGAAATCTTTCGATGTATTGCAGATTCACTGTCCAATAACCGCACATTGAAATCGTTGGAAATGTCGTCTACGAATCCAATGAGTACGCAGAGTTCTTTTCCAGACTCCTTTGTAACACGTCAAATGTTATGATTACGTATGCATCGAACACAACGCTCCAGACGCTCCGAGTCTCAAACGATGCTGCGAGGTATTTTAATGTTCCGCAAATTGAGTGTAGTTTGGAACTGAACAAGAATAACAACAAGTTTGAGGTGGCTCGGCATAAGATCCTCTTGCACCACTTTCTAGACGGAGACGTTCAAGAATTTCTTGAGATGAAAATTCCTGTTTTACCCCATGCCGTTGCTTGGGCGGGCCGAGATATGGATGGTCATACACTACTCTATCAAATTTTGCGATGCATACCTTCATTGTTTGGTTCTTTTGAGAATCACTCGAAAAGGAAAAGGGGTGTGTAATGTCTTTATATGAATGTGTAAATGAGAGCAGGGAAAGTCGATGAAGTGATGAGGTGGGTGTGTTAATTACTGGGAGACAAATGTGGTACGAATCCACGCAAATCAATGCCAGAATAAAACGACCACATGGTTCAAAGGAGTCCAAAGGCCACAATCATAGACAACTTTGAAAGGATCATGGAGGTTCACCATTAAGCTTAATAGATGATAGCATCGCTTAACATAGCTGACTTTCACCGATATCCTTGTTCTCTGGAGCCAAACCAAGAGTGGAGAGAATTTCGGGAACAAAAGGGTTTTGCCTAGGACCGTTTGAATGTCTGGCGTCAATACTGCTGCAATCAAATGATAGCTTTGAATTGAATCCACACTCTGTGGATGCTTGGTACTCCTAGAAATCAGTAAACCTAAATACTTCCTGAAATGTGTTATTGCCAAGCAAATTGAGATTGCCAAGCAAATTGAGTAAAATATAGATCTCGCTTTTATCAATCTCGGTCTCTTGCGCATCTGCAGATTGAACTTAGTAGTCAGTACATATTATAGACGGGGCATTGATATGCTATGTCCTATGAGATGGCTGAGAGGTGGCCGTGAGATGAGGCTGACGATGTGGTGAAGATTGGCTGCGAGGACGAATTGCTCAATATCTAGCTAGAGAGGGCTGAGATTTAATAAGGTTATGTGTGATGGATGACAACATAGTTGACTCGATATGTTGATATATGGATGGCTGCGAGAAAAGAGAATTTTGAGATTACTTCTTCTTGTGTATCTACTCCTGTTCTTTGTTTGGATTGGTTCATTCGGCTCCCTTTGTGGCATTTCTGAAGGCATCGTGGACTCTCATATGGCGACAATGACTGCCAAAAGGCTTCATCTGTCTTGGCGTTTACTGAGAATACTTAGCAATGGCGAGAGAAGGTGTCTCGGTGTTCACAGTGTGTCAAGAGTTGAAAAGGATACCGAACCTGCTGCTGATCTCGAGGCTAAAGATGGTGTCCGTTGCAACAACAGCACCAGAGGACACAACCAAAAATCGTACCTCTTACTCTCATGATAAGGGCTGAGACACAGCGCACACAAAGCCACGCGCCAACCACTGCACAAGTGCAGGGAAATACCGTATACCATAATTTCCAAGAGCAATATCTCAATCAAGTCACCGCAATGATACTTGCATCTAAAGTACCCTTATGCCATTGATAGCATTATTGCTTCGTTATATTGAAAGAGTGCCATGAGATGGGCATATCTTGTTTGCGTCTATGTTTTACCCTAATGATTGGTGCCGTCACATCGCCCTTTGTGTTCAACTTCTTCATTTCTTGGCATCCCAGCTGCTGCTGCTTCTAGCACGTCAAGAAGAAAAGGATACCGAATCTGTTGTGCTGATCCTGAGGCGGCTCATTTTAGATATGGTACGAAATCCGCCGCAGCGACAGTACCCGAGGATACCACCACAGCATGAAAAGGATACCAGTCCAGGTTCGTGAGGGTCACCAGGGTGGCAAGCGGCAGCGCCAAATTCAACAAGCTGACGACATAATTCCTTCTCCACATTTGCTTCAAAGGTCGAATCAGTCGAATCAGCTCTAGTCGATCTGCTTAAATTAAATATAATATCCTAACCCATGGAACTTCACGGCGTAGTAAAACTTGCTCCTCTACGTCAACTGTGGGTACATCACAAAATACCCCGCGCATACGGAAGGCGATCGGCATCAACGTTATTTAGGCCATCATGAGTGCATCAACAATTCTAATCGACGAAAAAGGGGATGGGAAATCGCGAGAAGACATCGAAGCGCACGTGTCTGCATTGGAGAAGAAGATGGCAGCACTCAATGCAGCAATGGAGGACGACCAGATTGCAATAAATCGAAGGAAGGATATGATGGCTGGTCTGCTTGATAAATTGGTGCCTGTCGTCGATGCTGATGGGACGGGAGAAATTAGAGTCAAACAAGAACAACTAAAAGACATGACGATAGCATTGAAAGTTTCATTGAATAGATTTATCGCGATGCAAGATCAATATATGGCTATGCAAGCTGAGATGGTGGCTCTATTGCACGGATATAGTGCACTACAATATTGTGAAATGAGAGAGCTCCACGGAAGAAATGAGGGAAATGAAGGGGGGATCTGAAACAGCAATTAATCGCGGGTGAATTGATCAGAATACTCGGGGAAGTGAACAGATAGTTAACCTAGTAAAGCGAAGAAAGAGTGACACTGAAAAAACATCTACATTAATGGCACTAAAATGGTAGGCGAGACAGTGCACAATCACAGAATACATGTTTGGAAAATGCTGTCCAAAAGTGAATCCACGCCAATCAATGTCAGAATACCAACAATGTTGTTCAAAGGCCACAACTTCTCATGTGGGCAATCTAAGAAGTAGTTGGTGGAGGCTATATTCTAGGCTGACGGGAGATTAGCTTCTCATGGTATGATCATGTAAATTAATACTTGCTTGGGTTTAGAAGTTTGTCATCCACCTAGTAGCGTGTTGAGTTTATTAACCAAGTCGTAGACAATTACGGCTTTCGAATTAACTTCATCAGGACAATTATTTAGCCATCTAGAAACTGCTAGGTAGCTGATAGAGAGGCAGAAGAGCGTGATAAGTAGTTTATCAAGTGTATTGTCAAAAGGAGCACCAACAGAAATCATATCTACAACTTTTAGTTTGTATGATAAGGATATATAAAATAATGGACATCAGATTATGCATTTTTGTATCCTCTATGTGATGTGACATGACAAGATCCACTGCGGTATCCATTTGGCATTAATTCCTATGCATGATCACGTAAAACATCTAGTAGTCAAGGCCGGCATCGGTATCCTCCTCTAAATGAAAACCGCAAACTGAGAAGCTGGTACAATATCTACTGAAAGGTATCTGTTAAGTAGTCAAATCCTCTCATCAGTCGCAGAATAATTACAATCCTAATCTTCATCGTATCACCATGATGCCATCAAACAATCAGAACAACCTTGACGTCCAGGAAGGCCTCTCTGTCTCGCCCCCTCCATCTGCGCCAAATTGTATTGCTATAAAAGCTCACACCTCACCACTTCGTTTATGCCGGATGATATTGCTGTGAGCTCGCGGCTCACCAGCACGCCGGGTCATGTTGGCAGTGATATCGCACCACACAAGCTGACTGTCCTCCTATCACATCGGGTGTTTCTACCAACTAGTCTACTCGGTCACCATCAATAATAATGCTGGACTGGAGCTCATTGGAGATGTCGACCTCGAGGAAAAAATCACTGGATCTCCTGCCACTGGCATCAATTCTACTCCATTCATCATTGCACCAATGTAGGATGATGACTCCACTCCTATTGATATTACCGTGAGCAATCATGCTACACCATGTGATATTTTGGCTTCAACTACAGCAATCAGCAACATCAGCTGGAACACAGGTCATCCATACTGGCTCGTTTCCCACTACCAGTGCTAGTATCATGGTTGGTGAGTTAAATAGCATTGCCACTATGAATGATACTCCTCCTTCTTCTGTACTCTTTTCCTTCGGCAAGCAAGGAGGGTTTAGACCACTCCAAATCGACATGTTCATGGGGGGTGAACACGACGAACTCATCAATTTGAGGTTTCAGATCACAAAGCAAAAAGAGCAGCTGGACAAGCTTTCATCTAATTTGAGACTGTATCAAATATTAGAGAATGACACCCTCAAGGCCGAGAACACAGCACTGGTCGATGGGGTCGTTGCTCTCATGAGAGATGCCCTCGAAGAACAACCAACGTCATCTTCAGGGGACAGTAATTTATGAACAAGTGACTAGGCTGTGGATAAAATACAAAGCCATTTTGGCCGAAATACAAAATAAAATACAA